>PVJN01014740.1:0-45888 GCA_004026805.1 Lasiurus borealis | reverse complement strand
GACCTTACCAACTGTGGTTTTGGTGAAACTGAGGGCTGAATTTTGGTTATTGGGGTTTGTTTACAAGTAAATAGGAGATGAAGAAAAAGACCAGTAAAGTGAATTCTTTAAAAAAAAAAACACCACAAAACTACTATTAAGAAAAGGAGAAAGATACAGTGATAGCTAAAAAAAGAGTTTAGGAGGGTGATTTTTTTTTATTTGATGGGAGGAACTTGATCACATTAGTATCCCCAAAGGAGTAGAGTATATAGAGAAATCTATAAAAGAATGGAGCAGTGTTTGATGGTAGAGTGGGTCACAAGGTGAGGTGGTAGGGAATGAATGAGAGAAGTGCTGAGGAGGATTGACCTGTTTTCCTAAATGAAATGGAAAGTTCATCAATGACTTTATAAAGAACTCGATGTTTCTGTGGTAGCTCCTAAGTGATACATTTTGTTGCAGATCCACCAGATGTCCCTGACGAGGTAACCTGTGTAATTTATGAATATTCAGGCAACATGACTTGTACCTGGAATACCGGAAAGCCCACCTACCTAAACACAAAGTATGTGGTGCACATGAAGAGGTAGGTTCCTTCCTCAACATTTTAAATAAGCAATGCCACCGACAGTTCTGCCAGTCCTTCACCTCTCACAGGGACCCAAGAAATGAGCCCCAAGCATGAAACAGACATCGTGATTACCTCCCGCTCCCTAACCATAAGTGAAGCTACCACAACCCTTTCACACCGTTAACACTTTCACTCTGGGGGAAGGTGGGGACGAAAGGTTTTCTATAGTCTTTCTAACCAATTAATTCATTGATAAGGAACTGGGGACAGGAGCCTAATGGTGATACAGCAAGACAGTTTTAGAAGGACCTTCGCTTACAAATCCCAGAGCTATCCTCCTTCTAAGGTTTAGGCAATTTACCCAATTTCTCCACATTGACTTCTCCTCACCTTTGAAATGGACCTAAAATAGAACCGATTGCACAGGTTTGTTCTAATTATTTAAATGAAATTTGTCACAGTGCCAGGCCCATAGTTAGCAATGAGTTAAATTGGGTGTCAAGTAGGCTGAGCAACTTTCCTGGTTTTCTGCGTCTGAGGAGTCTCCTGGGACACAAGACTGTTGGGTTTAAAACTGAAAGTAATAATTGAATGAAAGGAATCATTTTCTACTTGGAGTTGTAGAAATGCTCTTTTGTTATGTTCTAACAATACCAGACTACAGGAGCCAAGACCACCAGGCAGTCAAAAACTCTTCAAGTTTTATGCTTAAAGACAAATGATTGATCATAAAAGTTATAATACTACATATTAAGTTAAATTGGGGGGGAGGTGTGCAGGTTTAGTTTCTACTATTCAGAAACTGAAACACAGGAAAAGGTTAATATGAGAAAATCCCTTTCCATTCTTCCATATTCATAGTTCAAATATTTCTGTTACATTTCAACCATATCCATGCACATCAGTCTGTGTTGGACTCCTTTGTTACTATTAAAGATGGAAATAAAACCATTAATTTGAAAAATTGGCAAGTTGAGGTAAGTTGGTCACCCTTGTCTATTTTTAAAAAAATCTATTTTTTTAAAGAATGCCTTCAGTCCTAGCCAGGTGGCTTAGATGGTTAGAGTGTCATCCTGTGCACTAAAGGATTTCAGGTTTGATCCCCAGTCAGCACATATAGGAAGCAGTGATGGATGTTTCTCTCTCTTTCAATCTCTCTCTCTCTCTCTCTCTCTCTCTCTCTCTCTCTCTCTCCTTCTTCTGTCTCTAAAATCAGTAATTAATAATAATAATAAACATATCCTCGGTGAGGATTAAAAAATAAATGCCTTAAATAGTGTATTTGAAGGACACTATTTTTCTCTCAAAATTTTCACAAACTACTTATTGAGTCTTACTGTTTGGGAAGCATTGAGCTAAAAGCTTTATATGTGCTACCTCATTTAATCCCCTATACAACCCTGTAATGTACATAAGATCCCCTCCCCCCAAATTTTTATAAGCAAGGCTACTAAGGCTTTGCAGGGTTAGGCAATGGGCCCAGGCCACACAGCTACAGAGTGGGAGAGGTGGATTCTGAATCTGGGTTGGCCTGACTGCCTTACCTCTAATTTCCTTACTTTTTTGCTGAAATCATGTAGAGAACCAGTCACAGGGCTTATTTAATAGATGCTGTCTTGGTCTCATCAATATGAAAGAGAATAACCTCCCAAACTTGCTCTTCTTCTTCACCTGTTAGGTATTCAGAATAATTGTGATGAAATAAATCATAGAAAGTAACGCCTTTTCATTCAAGAAATTCTGGGTAAAAACTAGACATCTCTCTGAGTACATGGCAAAGCCCGGAGTTACTAGCCGTGTGCCTTCTCGCCAAGGGCAAGAAGTTCACGCCTTTCATTCTGAGCAGGGGTTAACCAGAGGCGTGGTCAGGTATTAAAGGGATGGTGGAACGGATCAGAAATGGGTTGCACTGATGAACAAACAGTACACAGTGTGTTAAGCAACGAGCTCCGGGTGTTCTTCATGTGCTTATGGCTTCAGTGCTCAACTCCACCTTGTGAGGTAACTATTATTATTCCCGTCCTCAGAGGGCTTGGAGAGCTCCTCTTGTCTCTCCAAAGTCACTTGGCTAAGACACGGGGAACCAGGATTCTAACAAGGGTCTTAGCGTTCATTAACCTCACTCTTTGCCTGGGGTTAAGATAGTCTCCAGCAGAAGGGAAAAAAAAAAAGAAAGAAAGAAAGAAAAGAAAAAGAACCAAGAGGACAAGAAAATTAGCAGTGTCACACTGACAGAGAGCCTAGAGCCTTCAGGATTTTTGCTGTTTCCTGGATCCTTTTACTATCTCTTGATCATAGTTGGTTGGTTAATTTTTAAAAAAATTTAACAGCTTTGTTGATTCAATATCTGATACAATTCAATTCACCTTATATAAAGTGTACCATTCACAGAGTTTTAGTATAGTCACAGAGTTGTGCAACTATTATCATAATCAATTTTAGAACAAAGAAACCCTGGATCTATTAGTAGTCACTCACTATTTCTCTTCGACTTCTCGAGCATTCTCTATGGATGCCTATTCTGGTTGAATAATGTTGCATTGTATGGATATATCCCACTCATTAGTTGGTGGAATTTGGGTTGTTTTCACTTTTTTGGCTATTATGCTTCTATTAACATTTGTGTACAATATGTTTTCACTTCTCGTGGGCAGATACTTAGAAATAGAACTCCAAATAGAACTGCTGTGTCATATGGTAACTCTGCCTAACCTTTAGAGGAACTTCCGAAAGCAGCTGTAACATTTCACGTTCCCAGAAGGAGTGTATGGGGATTACAATTTCTCCACATCCTTGCCAACACTTGTTAGTATCTTGTTGGTTACTGCCATCTTAGTGGGTGTTAGGTTAATCCTTCTAGGTCCTAGTAACCTGCCTTCTCAGATTCTTGACAGTAAAATTGCATTGTAAATTTGGAACACACATAGCACAATTTGAGAAAATACATCTGTTAGCAAAAACTTGCCAACCACCTCTTAATTTCCTATTTAATGTCATAAAAATATTCTCCAAATAGTTCATAAAATCATCTATTACAGATTTCTTTTAAAATTAATTAATGCATTCTAAATTGAATATGTTTAAATTATTTACATGTGGCTTTTGAGGGACACATTCTCTTTATAAAGTGAAGAATACCTGTAGTGAGTTATGAGTACTGAGATTGTTCCATTGGAAAGAAGAAGGCTTCATAGTTTTACATTTGATTTCCAGTTCTCAGATTTATCAGTCAGATGTCTTTTATGATGCAAATATAAAAAAAAAAAGCACTGTGACTTGGACAGGTGGAGCTTTACTTAGGTGTAGTTAGCACAGAGCTGGCTTGAAAATTCAATGACACCCCAAGGATCTAGGCTTTTTCTGCGTTTCTCCTCTGTAATCTGCTCTCTGTTGGTCTTAATCCTCAGATGCTGTACCTCTAGGTTTCTTATACAAGTGTGCTGTATATGGAGTACTGTCATAAACATTATCCGCCATAGTTGTTAGCTGTGAGATCTTGGAAAAGTTATTTAGTTTTGCTGAACCTTAACCTCTTGTGGGATGAGGATAAGTAATACCATATTGGGTTATAAGAAAGCAAATTATAAAACTTATAAGATAGCAAATTAGGAAATGCTTAAGATACTAACAACAACAAAGCAATGTTAGAGTATTATGGTGACACTCAAGGTTGACTCCCTAGGACAGTGGTTGGCAAACCATGGCTCACGAGCCACATGTAGCTCTTTGGCCCCTTGAGTGTGGCTCTTCCACAAAATACCACTGCCTGGGCAAGTCTATTTTGAAGAAATGGCATTATAAGAAGTTTAAGTTTAAAAAATTTGGCTCTCAAAAAAAGTTTCAATCATTGTACTGTTGATATTTGGCTCTATTGACTAATGAGTTTGCCGACCACTGCCCTAGACTTATTTAATTTATTCTTACATTAAAATCTAACTGGTTTCGGAGAGAGATCCTATCTAATAAAAGAGTAATATGCAAATTGAGCATATCTCCACCATACCCACAAGCCACGCCTACCAGCCAATCAAAAGTAAGTATTCTAATTAACCCAACCAAGATGGCTGTGGCCACTGAGAGAGCAGGAGGCTTGGGTTTCCCTGCAATGGAGGAAGCCAACCTTTCTGCCTGCCCTGGCTTGCCTTGGCCTTCACTTAAGGCTACAAAGTTTTGCCCTGACCAGTTTGGCTCAGTGGATAGAACATTGGCCTAGGGATTGAAAGGTCCCAGGTTCGATTCCTGTCAAGGGCATGTGCCTTTGCTGTGGCATATCCCAGTAGGAGGAGTACAAGAGGCAGCTGATCAATGTTTCTCTTGCATCGATGTTTCTAGCTCTCTATCTCCCTTCCTCTCTGTAAAAAATCAATTAAAAGTATTTAAAAAATTAAACAAAATAAAAAAAATAGTTCTTGTTTTTTTAAAAAAAAAGGCTACAAAGTTTCAATTATAGAAGATAAATACCAACAAAAAATGGTGGCAGCCATGGAGCTGCAGAAAGCTGGAGGCTTGAGTTGCCCCCGGCATTGGAGGAAGCCAAGTTTCCCCAGCCCTGGCCTGCACTGGCCTCCGCTTAAGGCTACAAAGTTTCAATTATAGAAGATAAATAAATCCCAGATACCAGGGCCTCCGCTTGGGTCACTGGTGTGTGTGGCTAGCCTGAAAACCATTACAGGCCCCACCCCCAAGGGGACCCCCCACCCTGATCCAGGATACTCTTCAGGGTAAACCAGCCAGCCCCTACACATGTACCAGGCTTCTATCATATCTCATCCTATCTAATAAAAGAATAATACGCAAATTGACCATCACTCCAAAACAAAAGATGGCTGCCCCCATATGGTCAAAGATGGCTGCCTCCATGTGGACACAAGATAGCCACCACAAAATGGTCAGCAGGGGAGGGCAGTTGGGAGGGCCTAGGTCTTCAAGGGAGGGCAGTTGTGGGTGATCAAGCCTGGAGGGGAGGGCAGTTAGGAGTGACCAGGTTGGGAGGGAAGGACAGTTAGGGATAACCAGGCTAGCAGGAGAGCAGTTAGGCATCAATCAGGCTGGCAGGGGAGTGGTTAGGGGGTGATCAGGCTGGCAGGCATAAGTGGTTAGGGGCAATGAAGAAGGCAGGCAGGTAAGCAGTTGGGAGCCAGCAGTCCTGGATTGTGAGAGGGATGTTCGACTGCCCATTTAGGCACGATCCAAGTAGGCATGCATGAATTTCATGCATTGGGCCTCTAGTATAATATAAAGCCATTAAAAATGATAATTTACAAGACATTATAAATAATTATTTTATTTACATTATTTTCAAGTAACAGCAATTTTGGACAGATTACTAGAAAGAGATGTTACATATGCTAAGACTCATTTTCTAGCTATAGTACATATGTCAGGAGTAAATTTACTCATTCATTCAAACCAGAATGTTCAATCTGGACAATAATTTTTGTTTTGTTCACTGCTGTATTACTTGAGCCTAGAATGCTGGATGCATAGTGAGTGCATTTTCCCCTTGACAGTCTAGTTAAAAAATAGTAATAAAAAGTCATCCTATATAATAACGAGGTTATAAACAAATTGACCATCACACCCTCTCAAGACGGCTACCTATGTCCAGGTTGGCAAGGAGGTTAGTGAGGGAGACCAAATGATTGGAGAAGCAGGCTGCCTAGGGCAACCAGGCCAGCAGGGGTGTTAGTGAGAAACGACCAAATGCTGAACAGCAAGCTATGTGAGGTGACCAGGCTGGCAGGGAGGGCAGTTAGGGGTGACCAAACAGGCAGGCAGGCAGGTGAGTGCGTAGCAGCCAGTAGTGCAGGATTGTGAGAGGGATGTCTGAGGGGTCCCAGATTGGAGTAGGTGCAGGCTGGCCTGAGGGGACCCCCTCCACCATGCATGAATTTCATGCATTGGGCTTCTAGTATATTATAAATTATAACCAAAATCAGATAAACCTAACAAAAATTCTGAATTAATGGAGTCCAGATTAATGGGCTTTGATCATATTTTAAAGAGGACATAAAAGATTAGCATAATCACGAATGTTCTCCTCTAGCAAATTCAAAGATGAGTTTCTGTAAGCACATATAAATATCTGTTCATCTTGTAATTAGAAACACACCCCTGAGTTGAAAAAAAAAAATTAGAGAAGATAAATCAATTATTCTAACTAGCAAAAAAACTTACCTCCCGGGAGAAAGCTGACTTAGAATGAATTTTGTGGTTGAAGTAGTATCGGATTTAAAAAGGCTTTTCTTGATCCAGGGTTGTGTATTTTCCAATTTGGCAGATAGGAAGAAATCAGCATTTGTAAGGTTTCACTTCCAACACATGTGGTTCTAATTTCCAGTAAAATCACAGATATTGACAGGTATTTTACCTCCACCCACCCACTTATTTTACCAGTGACAGGAAGGTGGCATTTCCTCCATGGAACATCAGGGCTTCCTTCTGTGTTTGTTTGAAGTTCTAAGTACAGGAATTGTGTCTGTATTACTTCAAGAACTTTGTTCAGTGCAGTTGTAGTGACCCCATCAGCAAATATGCATGGCCATTCACATACCCTCCTGTACACTTCTATATTTTGCTATGTATCCATGGGTAGTGATAAAAAAAATAAACCTCTGCTAATAAGTGTCTATCTACTGATGTCCCAATACTGTCAACAGGTTCATATAAATATGTTCTTTATCTTAGAAACTTTTGTATTATCTGGTGCATTGCCTTCTACCCAGACTTGTTGAATGAAAATTAATGAATGATGGTGGCCCTTCATTCTATTCCATTCAAAATAACAGTAAATATTTATTTAGCATTTGTGTCTTATTGGCATCATGTTATATTCTAGATATTAAACAAGTATAGGCACTGTCTCTGTGCATGAAAAATTCATACACGTTTTATAACACGGCCAATGGTGGAACTTTTAGGTGCCATGAAAGACTAGTAGGGCAATTATTTTTAGATGATATATAATTTCAGACCCCTTAAAATCAATTGTTTATTCTGTGGATTCATAAGATCTGCTTGCTTTTGCCACACCTTTCTCATATTCATAACAACCAGAAAGAGTTCTTAGGCATGATTCTAAATATTTTCATGGCTCTGATGTTATGTTTCAGTAATTCTTTTAGGACTTGATGAGCATCTCACATTTTAAAATCCCTTTCCTCACCAATTCTGTACCTGTACTCAGAAAACTAACTGTGACTGGGGACAAACACAAACTTACTGATATTACTTTCTATTCGTGACCACTAATCTCAATTGGGCCCAGAGATCCACCCAGTAATCCACTACATTTCTTTTTTTTTAAAATATATTTTATTGATTTTTCACAGAGAGGAAGGGAGAGGGATAGAAAGTTAGAAACATCAATGAGAGAGAGATATCGATCAGCCTCCTCCTGCACAACCCCACTGGGGATGTGCCCACAACCAATGTACATGCCCTTGACTGGAATCGAACCCTGGACCCTTCAGTCTGCAGGCCGATGCTCTATCCACTGAGCCAAACCGGCTTCGGTAGCCCACTAGTACATTTCAATGGCCAAGTCACTTCTCCACATAATAATTCTTATGTTTTCTTTCATCTCTGATCTCCAACATCTTTCATTCTTTACTGATGACCTGTTTCCTATTTCTTTAAGAAAATAGGAGCAATGAGAAACACCATAACCTCCCTCACCTACTGATGCATTGACATTTATACGCACATATTTGATCTTCTCTTCCATTACTGGGGATGAACTATTTTTACCCTTAGGCCAAGTCTCCACTTACATATACCAGATCTTACCCCTCCTGCCTACAAGAGGTCACTGCTCCAACAATGTTCCTCTTTTTCCTCTGCATTATCACCTGTCTATCTTTACTGGATAATTCCCTTCAGATTTAAAACATGCTATCGCATTTGCCCTCTTGAAAAATACAACCCTCTCGTAGTCTCTCTCTTCTACTACACTATTTCTCTGCTCCTCTATATGACAAAAATTCTCAAAAAAGTTGTCTGTATTTTGTCTTTGCTTCATCTCTTTTCATCCTCTTTTTTATTTAAAATATACTTTATTGATTTCAGAGAAGAAAGGAGAGGGAGAGAGAGCTAGAAACATCAATCATGAGAGAGAATCATTGATTGCCTTTCTGCACACATCATACTGGGGATCCAGCCTACTGGGGATTGTGCCTTGACCTCCTGGATGATAGATCGACACTCCATCACTGAGCCACCCCAGCCAGGGTCTCATCTTTTTTTTTTTTTTTTTAATCAAGTTTAGTTAAGTTTTTGTCTTCCACTGAAACGGTGCCACTAATGACTTCCCTAATGCCAAATCCAATGGTTGTTTTTGCCATGGTTTATTCTTAGTTCGTATTTTTTTTATTGAAATTACTTACTAGCAGGAGCACTTAATTTAGCTTTTCACTTTCTTCTTCCTGCTGCCAGGATGGACACCACCCCCTTTTAGTTCTCCTACTTCCTGGATGTTTTTCTCAGTCTCTTTGAGAATTCCTGTTCATTTCTAGTCAAGGAGTAGGCACTCGAAGCAGTATCCTAGGATCTCTTATTATCTGTATATAAAACTCCTTACCTAAAAGACCTCATTCAAATATATGGTATAAAACTCTTTATCTCCAATCCAGACTTCTCTTCTGAACTGCAGCTAACATATATCTAACATCTTCTCAACATTGCCTCTTAGAAATTCAAAAGGTAACTGAAAGCTAACATTTTCATAATCAAACACACAGTTTCCATTAAGTTGTCTTTTCAGTAAATGGCAACTCCATCCTTCACATTACTCAGGTGAAAAACCATTGGCCTCTTCCTGGATTCTTCTGTACCAATGATCAACAAAATGTATTGGCTCTATCTCTAAAAGTTAACCTCTTTTCACTATGTACATAGCAATCCTGATCTAAGCCACATCATCTCTTATCTGAATTAGAATAAGAACTTCGTAAGTGATGCCCTAGCCTCAACCTTTGCCCTCCTACAATTCATTAGTTATTCACAAGTAGCCACCACCATCCTTTTCACGTGCACATTAGATCATATCACTCTTCTGCTCAAGATCTCTCATTTCACTCAAATCTAACCAGGGTCCTTGGAGGACCAATGTGACCTTACAAGGCCTTCTAAGTCTCCTTCCTCCTAGTTCTCCAATTGCTTCTCTAGCCCCTTCCCATCTCCCTCACTCGACCAAGCCTCCTTGACCTTCTTACTGTTTACTGTTCTTTGGACAAGATAAGCAAGGTGCTGACTCAGGGCCTTTGCAGGTTGCCTAGATGTTCTTCCTCCAGAGACCCAAAAGACTTAATTGTTTACTGCTCTAATATTACCTTCTCAGATTCACCTTCCTTGTCTTCCTGAAACAAAAAAAATTCCCTCACCCTTACTGCTAGTACTTCCTAACCCTTTTTTGCCTTATTTTTCTTCTGAACATTAAAGGACATACTATATATTTATTTGTTTCTACCAAGATGTATGTTCCACAAAGTTTGGGTCTTTATCTGTTTTGTTCATTGTTGTTCATTTATGTAGTATTTTAATGTATAAATGTATTGATTACTTGGTAACATAAGGCTGGTTCCTCTTTACTTTCCTGGAGTTTTGTCTAAAGTAGTGCTTGGAACATAGTGGGTATTAAAAACATATTGTTTAATGAGTGATTATATAAAGGAAAAGTACTGTTACCATTATCACCATAAATTGACAATGTTTATTAAAAATCTGTTAACTGGAACTAGATGCACAGGACACTTCTGAAAATATAAATTGTGCTGACCCACTTTAACAAATAATCTGTTATGTATTAATTAGTACCTGAAATAAAGAAATGGAAATAAGAAATTTAAAAACTTTGTAATATACAGTTTTATATAAAAGTAGTCCCAAGGTATAGTCAGTCATTATTATTGAAATCTTCATCTAAAATAGCGCTTGGTGGTCTAGATGCCAATATAAGAGAAGGTTTTAAGAGCAGAATTAAGTGGTTAATGTTGGTTTGAGAATACATTTTCATTTTGACTTGTGGTCTTAATATGTGCAGTAAAAGAATTAACCACAAACCAATTAAGAATATGCATGTGGTTTTCGCTAGCTGGAAAATACAGATGTCCTACTTAGTACTTACACTTAGTTGCCATTTTCTGATTTTCACATTTTAATTCTCTTCTACCATGAGGTTAGTGTACCTTATAACAAATTATCCTCTAATTTATTTATGTGCTACCTTACTTCAAAAAGAATAAAAGTCAACTATGTAAACACTTCAATTTAATGGCATGATTTGACCTCAGATACAAACAATATAAAGTTTCACTTGTTGTTATAAAGCAATTTTTAAAATATCGTTTTTACTCTTTTAAATGCATATAAGTCACAAGTCATAATAACTTTTTTGTTATTATTTTTTGTTTTTTGTTAATCCTCATCTTTGGATATTTTTCCATTGATTTTTAGGAAGAGTAGAAGAGAGAGGGATATTTAGAGAGAAATATCAATGTGAGAGAAACAACTGGTCTCATCAATTGGTTGGCTCCTGCACAAGCCCCGACCAGGTCAGGGAGGAGCCTGCAACCGAGGTACAAGCCCTTTGGTCCGTAGGTCGATGTTCTATCCATTAAACCACATCGGGTAGGGCAATAACTGTTTTCTAATATGTTAAGCCATGCTCAATGCTTTCTTATTTAATTTATTCATTTACTCATGATATCAAGATGTTATTATTTCTGCTTTACAGATGAGTAAACTGAAGTACACAGAGATTAAGTAAGGGGCTTCAACTCTCACAATTTATCGAGGGGCAGAGCTGAAATTTGAACCTAAGTCTGCCTCCAAAACCCAAGCCCTGTGCTTTTCATTACCATGATATGTTCTTTTCTTCTCATGGTGCTCATAGTGATCTCTGCTGGTGAGAGGAAAAAGACAGCACTGGAAAATAGATACATACTGAGAGTTACAAATCTGAGCTGAATAAGGTAGAGTAGCTGTTGCCACCTGCATGCTGTGGAGCCCCCTCCCCGCACCCTCTGTCAGCCATAGAGAGATTTTTTAAAATATACATATGTTTTATTGATTTTTTTTTACAGAGAGGAAGGGAAAGGGATAGAGAGTTAGAAACATTGATGAGAGAGAAACATCGATTAGCTGCCTCCTGCACCTCCCCCACTGGGAATGTGCCCACAATCCAGGTACATGCTCTTGACCAGAATTGAACCTGGGATCTCTCAATCTGTAGGCTGACACTCTATCCGCTGAGCCAAACCAGTCAGGCAAGGGATATTTTTTTGATTGCCTTCTGAGGTTATCCTGCTCTGATAGTGGCAATAAGTTTAAAAAAATAGAAAAATTTATGTAGTATTTTGATTTATAAATGCATTTATTTCATGGTAGTATAAGGCTGATTCCTCTTTTTCTCCCTGGAGTTTTGTGTCTTAGCAAGCATGTTGCTCTGGATTCCAACAAATCTAAGTGGCTAGCAAGTTATAATCCTGGCTGGGGTCCTGTTGAGCTGGAGAAATTCAGGAGTTGCTGTATAGATACATAACAGGAGCAGGGCCTGAAGTGGAGCCCCAGGGATGAAATGCCAGTGATTTTTAAATGTTTTTTTTTTTTTTCCCACAAAGCCTATCAAGTCAGTTCCTCAGGACAGAGAACAGCTAATGATATTAGATAAAGAATCAGGCGGGTGCTTGCCTCTGCAGCACTATGACTGGAACAGCGCAGGAGATGGAGAAGACCCCTGAATGAAAATGACATACAAATTTGTGAAGCGTTCTATTTGTTAAATATAAGAATTTAAGGTACTTGTCTTTCACCCTTGTTCAAATTCCAAGGTTATTTCCCTTCTAAAACAGATTTCTATATCAAGTTAGGTTTCACAATGTAGTACAATTAACTTAGGAATCTACAAGTAATACACCTTAGGCAATTAAAATAGAAATAGAACCTAGACCATGGCCACAGCTCCCAAAACAGGGGGACCTATAAGAAAATAATCTAAAAAAAAAAAAAAAAAGCTTCACTTCTTTGGTTGTCTCTTAAATGTGATAGAGAGAAAATTATTAAAAATGGAAAACTGAGAGCTCTGGCTGGGTAGCTTAATTGGTTAGAGAATCGTCTAGATACGCCAAGGTTGCAAATTTAATCTCTGGTCAGGGCAATAAGAGAAACAACCAATTAATATATAAATAAGTGGAACAACAGATCAATGTCTCTTTCTCTCTGTCTCTCTCTCCCTCTTTCCTTCCTTACCTCTCTCTCTCTCTGTCTCAAATCAATGAACTTTTTAAAATGGCACACAAACAAAGGCAAACTGAGGATATGAGAAAGGCAGCATGCTATTGACAATAATGGAGTAACATACAAGAAACACTGATTTTGCCTGGCTGGTGTGACTCAGTGGTTGAGCACTGACCCATGAACCAGGAGGTCGTGGTTTGATGCCTGGGTTGCAGGCTTGATCCCCAGTGTGGGGTATAAAAGAGGCAGCTGATCTCATCATTGATATTTCTATCTCTCTGTCCCTTTTGCATCTCTCTGAAATCATTAAAGATATATATATTTTAAAAATCTTACAGCATATTGGAGGAACAGCCTTGAAAAGGACATCTCCCTGGTCTTCTGACTACTGAGGGAAAAGGAAAGAGGAAGGGACTGAGGCTCAGGTCCAGTTATTCTTGAATAGAATCACCCCCATTTTCAAGAGGGAAGAGAGAGTGAGGGCAGGACAAGAGGCGGGGACATTTAAATAAAATTTCTCCTTACAGAACTAGAAAATGAGGGAAGAACCATTCCCCAGTACTCTCCTCTCCACTACTCCCAATCCCTCTCCCCTTTAAAATATTACAGAGTAAATTTTTTCAAAGACTTAAAAGAGAGGCTCAAAATTTTTGTTCAAAGGTAATGTCAGTTAATAAAACATAGAGTGTTAGCCTTAACAAATATCTGGAAATTTTAATTGGTGGGTTAGAAATCCTCAATATTCAATATAAAAACTTAGATAAATATAATTGGAAGTGATAATTAAATAGCTCTCTGTATCTCTCACTCCAGAGTGGGTCTCTCTCCTCTATCTTGTCCAATCAACCACCAGAGCCAGTCATTTCTAACCTCAAAATATGTAGAAGGTTTTTTGGGATCTGGTCTGCTCTACTTCAAGTTATTGCTTATACTTTCATGCCCCAGAATATTGAACTTCTTGAACTTTCTCAAAACTGCCACGTCATTTCATTTATTTGTTTCAGAACATGCTGTTGTTTTTATGTCTATCTGGAAGGTTAGGGTTCCCCTATCTCATCCAAATTTCCCCCCACCCCCCATAATTCCTCATAGCATTCTTATGGTTATCCTACACCTGAGCCCACTGCACTGAACGCCTATATAATGCCCTTTCCCTGAGGATGCTCATGTATTTCAAGCTATGTCCAGAGCTGACTTACTCAATAGGCACAGTAGACATAGTGCCTATTTCAGGAGCCCATCAAAATGATTTATTTAATTTAAAATCAGAAGGGAAAAATTAACTGTTAAGTCAGATAAAATATTTTAATATCTGATATGAATATATTAGTTTTTATAGCAACAGTTGTAAAATATTGTAAAAACATAGGTATGTACATGTATATATAAACATAAACACATCTACACATATACATACTTTTTTTTTTCTTAATACAAGGAGTCCATGAAGGCCAAATTGTTTAGGGTCCATGAAAGTCACATTGTAGTCATAGATAGTTTTCAATTTCTTTTTAAAAATATATTCTATTTATTTTTTACACAGAGGAAGAGAGAGGGATAGAAGTCAGAAACATCGATGTGAGAGAAACATTGATCAGCTGCTTCCTGTACACCTCCTATTAGGGATGTGCCTGCAACCAAAGTACATGCCCTTGACCATAATCGAACCTGGGACCTTTCAGTCCGCAGGCCGACACTCTATCCACTGAGCCAAACCAATTAGGGGCTCAATTTCTTTTTTTAAATTCTCAAGAGAAAATCAAGTTTGATCCATTTCTTTTTTCTCAGTAAATGTTGATTTCTGAAAGCAGGCTAAAAGGATAGCATCAAAAAATTCAGGCATAATTAATTCAAGCCAAACATAACTGTTAATTATGGTCTTTTTTTAAAGTTTAGAGACAGAAGAAGAACAACAATATCTCGCCTCAAATTACATTAACATCTCCACTGATTCATTACAAGGAGGCAAGAAGTATTTGGTTTGGGTCCAAGCTACAAATGTACTAGGTACGGAGAAGTCAAAACAACTGCAAGTTCACCTGGATGATATAGGTAAAGAATAAGAAATTGTATACTGTATTTACACATAAACAACTAATTTGTGCTGACCTAGTTAAGTGAAGTCTAGGTCTAAAAGGAGTTCCGCAAAAGTTCTTGTAGACCATGATAAAGAAAACAAGAATTATCCATAATTTCTACATGGGTGTATCTGTTTTGTAAAATACTGATAACTTTTTATGTTCAAGGATTGTCCTAAGGGCTATGGGGAATAAAATAGACAAGGTACCTTCTGCCCTAAATATCTTAAAGTCTACCAGGAAAGATGGAAGAAAACAAGAATTAGAATAAAGTATTATGAGTCATGTTCTGAGAAGCGCAGCATAATAAGGAATTTCTTCTGTATGCACTATTGTGGAAGTTATGTTTTTGTTTTTATTTTGAAAAGTTTTACAAAATATATAGAAAATTGTGGAGATTTTGTAGACATCTTTATCAGCCAAATTTAACAAATGTTATATTTTTTGCTTAGCTATTTTTAGAATTTGCCTTTTTTGACTTACAATATAGAATAAATATTTCTATTATTTTAATCTACAATAGTATTTTAACAAATGTCATTAACCAGTCACTACTGTTGAAGATTTAGACTGTTTTCAAATTTTCACCAAATACATCGACAGGGAAGGAGAGGGGGAGTGGGGGAGGCCTCAACCCAGCCTGTACCCGCTCCAATCTGGGATCCCTCTCACATTCCTGTACTGCTGGCTCCCAATTGCTCACCTGCTTGCTTGCTTGGTCGCCCCTAACTGCCCTCTGCTGCTGGCCAGGTTGCCCCCAACTGCCTTCACATCTCACTGCCCCTCTGCCAGCCTAATCACCTCCAACTGCCTCCTTACCCTCCTGGTTGCCCCCAACAGCCCCCACCCCTGCTTACCTGGTCACCCCCAACAGCCCCACCTGCTGGTCTGGTCACCCCCAACTGCCCTCCCCCCCAGCCCCGCCAGCCTGGTCATCCCTCGCAGCCCTCCTGCTGGCCTGGTTGCCCCATGCAGCCTGCTTGTTTAGGTGTTTGGTCATCCCTCAGGCTGACCCTGGGTGGCTGAGCAGCCGCCATCCACCATCTGAGGCTTGCCTGCGCCTCGGGCTGGCCCTGGGCAGCTGGAGGGCTGAGAAGACTGGGAGACTCTGGAGGCAGGCACAGGGAGCATATTCCCTCCTTCTTGGCTGTGGGTGCTGCCATCTTTGAGAGGGCATGATGGTCAATTAGAATATTCCCTCTTTATTAGATAGGATTGCCATAAATAACCTTTTGGCTAACATTTTGCTTGTAGTTGGTTTTTCTCCTGAAGATAAATTCCAAAAAGTAATTTGGCCTTTTACAACTTGAGCATTTTACAACTACATCTCAGCCCTAAAGCCAGAGTTCAGCCAATGAACAGCAAATGTGAATCACCCTCTTTGGAGGTCCTTGTCCCAGTTATTCCTGTCTTTATCATAGTAGCCAACCCTTATTTGTGGATTTGCTTTATGTGATTTGAGTTATGTGTGGTCAATCATGGCCCAAAAATATTAAACGAAAAGTTCCAGAAATAAACATTTCACAAGTTTTAAATAGTTTACCATTTTGAGTAGGGTGTGAATCATCCTTTTACCCAGTATATCCATCTGCTATACTAGTATATACACTTCCTATTTAGCAGTCACTTAGTAGCTCTCTTAGTTATCAGATTTACTGTCACATTGTTTGTGTCCAAGTAACCCGTATTTTACTTAATAATGCCACAAAATGCAAGAGTAGTGATGCTGACAATTCAGATATTCCAGAGAGAAGTGTAAAGTGCCTCCTTTAAGTGAAAAGGTAAGAATAGTACAAATTATATTATGAAAAAGAGTGCACATTCACATAACTTTTATTACAGTACTAGAGGCCCCAGCATGGAATGGGTGCACTGGTAAGGGGCATGGCCTGTGGGGATCGCCCACTGTGGGATCACTGCTCATCCCAGTCAGCTGAGTGGCACTCCTACTGTAGGAGCACACTGACCACCAGGGGGCAGCTCCTGCATTGAGCATCTGCCCCCTGGTGGTCAGTGCACATCATAATGACTGGTTGACTGGGCTTTTAGTATATAGGATACTATTGTAATTGTTCTATTCTATTTCTAGTTATTGTTGTTAATTTCTTACTGTGTCTAATTATGTGTTAAACTTTATCATAGGTATATATATATATACAGGAGAAAACATGGTATTACTAGGGTTTGGTACTTAGGAGATGTGATGCCTTCTTATGGGGTACAACATGGGTGTCTTTGGGGGATCACAAAGATCTTGTATTGGAATTAATATCTTAATTTCTCAACTTCTGTCTTGACTTATGTCAACTATCTCAACTAACACTATTAGTCTAAAAATCTGTCATTATGCTCTGAATTTTGGATTTGAAATAAACACTGCTGACTATGGTGATGAAAAATAATTCCATTGTATTGTATATTCTTGGAGTTACAGTTCTCTAGACCATGACGTACACATTTTTGTAAATTTACATTTTGAGGTAGGATAGGGTAACATGCTCTTTCCTTACAACAGATTTACCGTGACAAATTAATGATAATTAAAGGCTATCATATCCACTATCATTTGGGCAATATGATTTTTAGTAAATAAATTAGTAGTAGTAGTGTTACTTTATTATCATTGTGACCTTATTATGATCATAATATTATTGAATTGTGTTCTAGACAAGTATATCACATTAAGTTCTGGAAACAACCACACATGGTACTGTGCCCATTTTACAGATGAAGAAAGAGATAAAATAATTTTCTCAAAGTTGCTTAGCTAGTAGGATAGCTAGATTCATCCAAAACTTGTTAACTTGTCATAGTTAATTATCACTCCACCCCCACAAAGCAAAAATCTTATCTGGTTGCCACCACCAGCAAATCTGACTTCTCACACTGTGAATAAGGAAGCTTCTAGTTTGGAGTTGTTTCTTCTCCTCCTCCTCTTCCTCATTATCCAGATAATATAACAGATAAAGTACTTCACACAACAAAACCACCAGAATATTAACAGATGAGCTATTTTCACTTGTGACACTTTAAGAATGAGACATTGCAAGTTAGATAAATGAACTGTTCTATGAAACTGAGGAAAGTGGATTCTCCTGGGAGCAATTTCCACTTAATAGCTATGGGATTGGGCTTTAATTAAGTTAAGCTGTGCTAAAAGGCAGGGCTGAGTTAATAGTGTAGTAACACTGTGCCAAAATGACATGTGAGAGGAATGCTTAACTTCTCTTGTAGAGAAATAAATTCGAATACAGAAAGCACAGTGCTTTCTGGCTGCCATTTTGAACATTAATCTTCCCCAGTGAATAGTTATGGGTAAATACATGCTATTTATTTTAATACTAGAGGCCAGGTGCATGAAATTTGTGCATGGGGTTGGGGTTTGTGTCCCTCATCCCAGCCTGCACCCTCTCCAATCTGGGATTCCTCAAGGGATTGGGCCTAAATGGACAGTTGGACATCTATCTCACAATTCAGGACTGCTGGCTCCCAACTGCTTGCTTGCCTGCCTACCTGATAGCCCCTAACTGCCCTCCCCTGCCAGCCTGGTCGCTCCCAACTGCAGGCCATCTTTGACCACATGGGGGACAGCCATCTTATGTGTTGGAGTGATGGTCAATTTGCATATCACTCTTTTATTAGATAGGACAAGTGAAATCTTCAAATATGGTATTTATAATGACATGACAGCTTTGGGGGAATTTTGGATTTTTTTTCAATGTATAAATATTTCATGGCAGGCAAAACTGAATAATACATTATGTATAGAGAAATACATGTGAGGTAGGAAAAAAAGCAATGGAATTATTACCAATAAATTAAGGATCAAAGCTACCTCTTCTATAAGGGAATGGTTGTTTGGCCACCAATCAATATCTTCCATAGAATCTAATTTGGGTTGTTTTCCAAATGGATGGTAGGTTATTACATAATATTTGTCATTTACTTTTTGTTATAGATATTTTCTTTTATAGTTTTATCATATATTTTATCATATCCTAAGTTCTCTTGTACAGTTGGATCTGATAGGTCTTTAATAAATGTAAAATAGAGAAAAACAAAACCAAAATAAAAGTGTAAAATCTTTTTAAAAAAAATATTTTATTAATTTTTTACAGAGAGGAAGAGAGAGGGATAGAAAGTCAGAAACATTGGTGATGAGAGAGACATCGATCAGCTGCCTCCTGCCCACTCCCTACTGGGGATATGCTAGCAACCAAGATACATGCCCTTAACTGGAATCAAATCTAGGACCTTTCAGTCCACAGGCCGATGCTCTATCCACTGAGCCAAACCGGTTTTGGCAAAAGTGTAAAATCTTATGGGAAGGTTTGAACCTAAGCAATGACAGCAAAAATTTAACATTTGAATCTTGTGTAACAAACAATATGTTCAAGTACATGTTATATAACATATTTATTTTTTTAAATATATAAGCTCATTCAAATCTAAAGGCTTAGATCTCTACAGTGCCAAGACTCTATCTTACACCTGACTTACTGTGATCTGCATTTCTCATAAGACTAAACAGATGTTGGTTCCTCCCAGAAATTTCTTTCTGCAAATGAATCCTTGTGCTGCTCTAGCACTGGCAGGCCAAACTCAGAAGTGGAAGACAGGAGTGGATAAATTACACAGCACTAAGGGTGCTTATGTAGTCTCCAGTGGTCTCAGAAGGTCCACTTCCCTGCATAATGTTAGCTTGCTCAGAGCCTCCAATGGGGTCTACTTCCCTAACTCCAGAGATCTCTGAATACTAATTCTTCTTATAAGAAGTGTATACTAGCTATAGGAAATCAACTATGGGATTCAGATGATAAAAGTTTGGTACAGTAAGGTCTTTAATTAGACTAGTTAGAACTACTACTACTTCTCTCCTGCTCTAGGTTTAGCTCAAGGATTTTATTCTAAGACGGTGCTACTAGAGAGCAAGTCTTTAATTTTTATATTTCTCTATAAATCATATACCTGTGCACATAATTTTAGATAATAGTTATTAATAATTAAAAAATCATTTCCCCAAAGAATGCTTTCTACATTTAGAATAAGTGAAAAGAAGATAATTCATAGAGGATACTAAACTTTAACAATGGTCCCTAAAAACACACATACAGTCTTGAGCTTTTTATTAAATAATACAAGTAGAGGTCCCTGCCAGGTGGCTCAATTGGTTGGAGCATCATCTTGTACACCAAAAAGGATGTGGGTTTGATTCCAGTCAGGTAACATACCTACATTGTAGATTCATTCCCTTGTTGGCATGCAAATGGGAGACAAATATCCTTTCTCTCTAAAAAATCAATAAACATATCTTTAAGTAAGGATTTAAAAAAAGAATGAAATAATATCAATAATAATACATCTAGCAAAGTCATAAGTTTTTTGTTTTATTTTGTTTTGTTTTTGTTGTTGTTCTAAGCATGAATTTAGGAAAAATGGAAAGTACCAATGTTTCCATTTTGTTTAGACAGAACAAACTTTTAATTATTTATATAGTTTAGAAGTATAGAGATTTCATTTACATCCTTACTCATAATATAACAAAAAAAATAGTGAAAGAACCGATCAAAATTTCAATTCCCTTTTGAAAGTTATTTTCATAGAACATAGTGATAATTGGTAAAATCTTAGAGTCTTGTGAGACTTGCTTTGTTGAAATCATACTTTCAAATACAGATTTGTTTTAATGGAGAATAAAACAAGTTAGCAGTAAATATAAATATTCACACAAATTTCCATCTAACACCAGAGAATAAAAATAATATTATTGTGGAAGGTTTAAATTTAAAAATTTATTAAAACAAATCATTTGAAGTAAATTTAGGATGCAAAACATCTCTCCTAAATAGATGCAGAGAAAAAAACCTATCTCCTTCATTTCTTTTTTTACATTATTTTGTTAATAAGGCCAGGCTCTGAAATTTCATTAGTTAGAAATATAAGGGTGTGAGAGGGGGAGGAAAGCAAGACTATTAGAGTCCCCTTTAAAAGAACTGATGAATGGGCTGAATAGAATTTTACTTAGCAACAATTGTTTCCTATATAACAGAATAGAAAACAAGGAAAAAAATAATTCATTCTTAATTAGATCATGGAATTATTTTTAGTACTTAAGAGTTTTTTATAAAAAACCTGAGAGAGAGAGAGAGAGAGAGAGAGAGAGAGAGAGAGAGAGAGAGAATATTTATATTTATTTGTTGTTCCACTTATATATGCATTTATTGGTTGATCAAACTTAAAACTTTGGCATATTGGTACAATGCTCTCACCAAGTGAACTATGTGGCAGGGCAGTACTGACTTGTAACATGTCCGTAGATTGATGAAAAAATATACATTTCTCTCTAGGCAAGTTTTAAATGGCTGGGTTTTTGTTTTTGTTTTTCCCTAGTGATACCTTCAGAAGCCATCATTTCCAGGGCTGAGGATATAAATACTACAGTCCCTAAGACCATAATTCATTGGAATAGTCAAACAACAATTGAAAAGGTTTCCTGTGAAATGAGACACAAGGCTACAACAAACCAAACTTGGAATGTAAGCTAACTTTCCCTATTCCCTAGTATGTAAGTGAATGAAAAAAAGCATCAACCAACAGTTAGTGACCACAGGGATTTACAATGATCTATTTGACATGTTTTTATCTGGTTCTTTATGTGATATTTATACCACTCTGGTTTTAATAATGATTAAACTATACTTCCACAAAGAGAGATGTTTTCTGATATTTCACAGACCTGCCTTTTGTAACGTGCTAAATAGTTGAATGTTCAGCTGAGAGATGTCTATCTACTTAGTTCTTAGATCTCAGTCTTAGATGAGTATAAAGTTACAAAGTGAATATCTACTGGTAGACAAACTAATCATCCTCAAATACCAATGGCAAGTTACTAAGTGTCTTAGGAGAGGCATAGGTACAAGGTTCATTAATAAAATCACATCACATGGCAGCACCTGTGAACATTAATAAAAACTCACTAATTTGAACTATAGGATAATACTAGTCTGGAAAAAAAAAGTTCCAATTTAAAAGAGATGCAACTTTATATTTTTGTGGTTACAATGAACTGCCATTTAGTAAAAATAATTAATAAATGGAGTTGCCCGGTTTTGCTTGATAGTTATTAATCATATATGGATACATGGATAAAGAAGATGTAAGATATATCTAGTATACACACACACACAATGGAATATTACTCAGCAATTAAAAAAGAATGGGATCTTGCCATATGTGAAAAAATAATTGTGAGTTATGTATCATGTATAAATTTACCAGTTTTCATGGAGTTAAATGAAACAGTGTATATTTAACACTAATCTTTGGTGGCCCATGTGACTCCAAAGCTTCAGCCTCATCATTCTGAGCATGAGTTTCCTGTGGACCAATGTGCCAAAGAATATGAAGATGAGGGTAAAACTATATTAACTTCATGACATTGTGTAAAGATTGCTCTTTCAAACAAATCCCTCTTGTCAGTAGTTTATTTACTTGTTCATTTAAGTCAGAAATGTGAACTTTACAGTTGTTCAGATTACACTGATATGCAAGTCCATGTGCTGCATTGTTTGGGCAGTAACCAAGTGGCCGTACTGCTGGACTCCATGCCTGAATAATTATGCATCTGTGTGCACAGCAGTCCCATGCTTAATGCCTGTGACAGATGAGATAAACACTAAATAAAAATCCACAGACACTCATGCTGAGGCTGAACTTAGGTAAATTTGAGAACAACCAAAATTAAATTCTTGAATCTTAGATTTTGAGGTCATAGGGTTTTGCTCAAATAGCACACCTGGGTCCAGTGGAGTGTGACAGTCATAGGATGATACTGAGAATAGGAAACTCCTTTATTTGGCAGAAGTAGGAGAAATTAATAGGCTGTAAGAATGTTTAGAAAATACAAAAGAATTATGTTATCTGAATCTCTGAATAGGTTTTCAGAAACCAGCTGTTTTCTGGTTGAAACTCTTGTTCTCTGCTCCCCCTGGTGGAGCTATTATGCCATTGTGAGACTTGGTGAACGGTATATTTGAGCTAACTTTTTTTTTTAAATTAAATCTTTATTATTCAGATTATTACATTTGTTTCTCTTTTTTTCCCTCCATAGCTCCCCTCCACCCGGCTCCCAACCCTCTCCCTACCTTTACCTCCCTCCCGTTGACCTCATCCATAGGCGAATGATTTTTGTCGTCTCTCCCTGTACACTCCTCACCCCTTTCCCCCTGAGAATTATCAGTCCACTCCCTTTCTGTGCTCCTGATTCTATTATATTCACCAGTTTATTCTGTTGATCAAATTTTTAATTCACTTAATTTTTAGATTCACTTGTTGATACATACGTATTTGTTGTTCATAATTTTTTATCTTTTACCTTTTTCTTCTTCCTCTTTTAAAAGAGTACCTTTCAGCATTTCATATAATACTGGTTTGGAGTTGATGAACTCCTTTAGCTTTTTCTTCTCTGTGAAGCTGTTTATCTGCCCTTCAATTCTGAATGATAGCTTTGCTGGATAGAGTATTCTTGGTTGTAGGTTCTTGCTATTCATCACATTGAATATTTCTTGCCACTCCCATCTGGCCTGCATCGTTTCTGTTGAGAAATCAGCTGACAGTCGTATGGGTGCTCCCTTGTAAGTAATGAACTGTTTTTCTCTTGCTGCTTTTAATATTCTCTCTTTGTCTTTTGCTCTTGGTATTTTAATTATGATGTGTCTTGGTGTAGTCCTCTTTGGATTCCTTTTATGTGGGGTTCTGTGTGCTTCTAAGGCTTGCAAGTCTATTTCTTTTACCAGATGTGGGAAGTTTTCCATCATTATTTCTTTAAATAGGTTTTCAGTATCTTGCTCTCTCTCTTCTTCTGGCACCCCCACAATTCTGATGTTGGTATGCTTGAAGCTGTCCCAGAGGCTCCTTACATTTTCTTCACATTTTTGGATTCTTTTCTCTTCTTGCTTTTCCACTTGAATGTTTTCTGCTTTTTTATATTTCAAATTTTTGACTTGATGCTTGCCTTCCTCTAGTCTGCTGTTAGGTCTCTGTATAATATTTTTTATTTCAGTCAGTGTATGTTTAATTTCTAGTTGGTCCTTTTCCATCTCTAGTTGGTTCTTTTTCAACTCTAGTTGGTTCTTTTTTATCTCTAGTTGGTTCTTTTTCATCTTCTCTTGGGTCTCCTAACTTTATCCAACTTTTCTAGGATATTCTTGAAAAACCTTATAAGCGTGGTTTCGAACTCTATATTCAGTCGTTTGTTTTCCTCCATTTTTGTTTGTTTGTGATCTCTTCCCTTGTCTCGGCATTTTCACTCGACTGGGAGAAATTCTGTGTTGGATTCAGCCTTATGATACCAGACTTGCAAAACTGCAAAAGCCTCTCTGTTGATCTTGGGATGGGTGGAGTCTCAGGGCTTAATGGACCACCTTGCCTTCCAGTCAGCCCCACCCACCACGGCCCCTGAGTCTCATGTGACTGGGTAATAGCTGGAGCGGTCCCTCTGTGCTCATGCTCTTGCAGTGCCTCTAGACTGCTGCCTTTCCAGCTCCCCTGTGCTCTGGGACCATATGAATCTGGGTCCCCAAGATTTCTCCCAAATCTGGGGTTTAGTGGAGTTAGAAGTGATGCAGTTGGGATGCTTTGTCTCCTGTTCTCTTGTGAAAGCCAGCAGCACAATCAGCAATCAGTCTTCTGCACACAGTGCTGTGCGTGTCGTGCAACTTTTGCCCTCCTGTGACTCCCCCAAATTTCCGTGCACTTCTCCCTTTCCACAGTCCAAACTCCCCCTGTATGAGTTTCGGCTGGACCTGGGGTTTAGTGTTGTAGGATAAGGGTTTCAATGCCGTTGGGAGTCTCCTGCCAGAGAAAGCCAGCCAGGTACTCCGACACCTGCTCTCTCCACGCGCGTGTCTCCGTACCTCAGCTTTTTGCAGCTCCTCTGGATCTCTGTGAGCCTCTCTTTCCTTCTATTTGTAGAATTTCCACTCAGCCAGCTTTGCTCTGGTTCTGGATGATGTCCATTCTGTCTTTTAGTTGTAGTTTTGAAATTGTTGTGCGAGGCAGCAGTGTAGATGTTTACCTATGCCACCATCTTGGTTACCTCCTTGAGCTAACTCTTTAAAACCTTCTCTTTCAATGAGAACACAACAATACAAAGTTTATGGAACACAGTGAAAGTAGTCCTGAAAGGGAAGTTTATAGCTCTTCAGGCCTACCTTAGAAAAAACAAAACAAAAAAAAAACAAGAAAAAAATTGTAATAAATCATCTAACTCTACAACTTAAAGTATTAGAAAGAGAGCAACAAGAAAAGCCCATAGTGTACAAAAGGAAGGAGATAATAAAGATCAGAACAGAAATAAATGATGTAGAGATTAAAAAGCAATACTAAAGATCAATGAAACCAATAGCTGGTTCTTTGAAAGGATAAATAAGATTGATGAATCTCTAGCCAGGCTCACCAAGAAGCAAAGAGAGAGGACCAAAATAAACAAAATATCTGAAATGAAAGATGAGAAATAATTAAAGACACCGCCGAAATACAAAGGATTGTTAAAAAATACATGAACAACTCTATTCCAACAAACTGGACAACCTGGAGGAAATAGACATATTCCTAGAAAAATACAACTTTACAAAATTCAATCAGGAAGA
Organism: Lasiurus borealis; assembly: GCA_004026805.1. Classification (NCBI taxonomy): domain Eukaryota; kingdom Metazoa; phylum Chordata; class Mammalia; order Chiroptera; family Vespertilionidae; genus Lasiurus; species Lasiurus borealis. The sequence goes on along the minus strand of PVJN01014740.1, from coordinate 20,374 downwards.
ATCTAAACATCTCAATAGGCTGATAACCATAGAAGAAATTGAAGTAGTCATCAAAAGCCCAGCAAACAAAAACCCCAGGGCCAGCCCCCAGGGGAGTTTTATCAAACATTCAAAGAAGAACTAAAATCTATCTTCCTCAGATCATTCCCAAAAATTCAAGAGGAAGGAACACTTCCAAGCTCATCCTATGAAGCCAACAATACCTCAATACCAACACTAGATAAAAACAACACAAAGAAAGAGAATTACAGGCCAATATCTCTCATGAACATAGATGCCAAAATCCTCAACAAAATTCTAGCAAATCAGATCCAGCAGTACATCAGAAAGATTATATACCATGACCAAGTAGGATTTATCCCAGGGTTGCAAGGATGGTAACAATATCTGCAAATCAATAAACATGATATAGCACATAAATAAATTGAGAGATAAAAATCACATAGTCATATCAATTGATGCAGAAAAAGCATTTGACAAAATCCAACATCTTTTCTTGATTAAAAACCTTCAGCAAAGTGGGAATAGAGGGATCATACTTTAACATAACAAAAGCTTTATATGACAAATCTACAGCCAACATCATACTCAATGCGAAAAAACTAAAACCATTTCCCCTAATAACAGGAACAAGACAGAGATGTCCACTCTCACCACTCCTGTTCAACAAAGTACTGGAAGTGTTAGACAAGAAGAAGAAATAAAGGTATTTAAATTGGAAAAGAAGACAAAAAACTGTCATTATTTGCAGATGACATAATACTGTACATGGAAAACCCTAAAGACTCCATCAAAAATTATTAGACTTAATAAATGAATTCAGCAATGTAGCAGGATACAAAATTAATGTCAAGAAATCTATGGCATTTTTATACATCAATAATGAACTTACAGAAAGATTAAAAAAAACAATCTCATTTACCAATGCACAAAAAAAAATAAGATAACGTAAGAATAAACTTAACTAAGAAGGTAAAAGACTGATACTCAGAAAACTATAGGACACGGGAAAAAGAGATAGAGGAAGACTTAAACAGATGGAAAAACATACTGTGTTCATGGATTGATAGAATCAACATCATTAAAATGTCCATATTACCTAAAGCAATCTACAGATTCAATGCACTTCCCATTAAAATACCAACAGCATATTTCACAGACCTAGAACAAACTCTCCAAAAATTCATCTGGAATGAAAAAAGACCCTGAATAGCAATCCTGAGAAAGAAGAACAAAATAGGAGGGATCTCAATACCAGATATCAAGCTGTATTTACAAAGCCACTGTTCTCAAAACTGCCTGGTACTGGCACAGAACAGACATATAGACCAATGGAATAGAATAGAGAACCCAGAAATCAACCCAAACCATATGCTCAATTAATATTTGACAAAGGAGGCAAGAGCATTCAATGGAGTCAAGACAGCCTCTTCAATAAATGGTGTTGGGAAAGTTAGACAGATACATGCAAAAAAATGAAACTAGAGCACCAGCTTACACCATACCCAAAAATAAACTCAAAATGGATAAAGGACTTAACGTAAGACAGGAAACCACAAAAAATACTAGAGGAATCCATGGGCAGTTAAATCTCAGATATATGCTGAAGCAATTTCTTCACTGATTCAGCTCATATGGAAATGAAAACTAAAGAGAAAATAAACAAATGGGACTACATCAAAATAAAAAGCTCTGTACAGCAAAAGAAACCATCAACAAAACAACAAGAAATCCCACTGCATGGTAGAACATACTTGCCAAAGTTATCTCCGATAAGGGTTTAATCTCCAACATTTACAGGAAACTCATACAACTTAACAAAACAAAGATAAACAATGCAATAAAAAAATGGGCAACTGACCTTAATAAGATACTTTTTGAAAGAGAACATAAGGAAGGCCAAGAGACATATGAAAACATGCTCAAAGTCACTAATCATCTGAGAGAGGTACCATCTCACACCTGTCAGAATAGCTATCATCAACAAATCAACAAATGACAAGTGCTGGCAAAGAGACAGAGAAAAAGGAACCCTCATGCACTGCTGGTAGGAATGCAGACTGGTATAGCCACTGTGGAGAACAGTATGGAGTCTCCTAAAACAACTAAAAATGGAACTCCCATTTGATCCAGTAATTCCACTTGTAGGAATATATCCCAAGAAACTAAAAACACCAATCAGAAAAGATATATGTACCCCTATGCTCAAAGCAGCACAATTCACCATAGCTAAGATTTGGACACAGCCTTAAGTACCCATCAGCAGATGAGTGGATTAAGAAACTGTGGTACATCTACACAATGGAATACTATGCTGCTATAAAAAGAAAGGAACTCCTACCATTTGCAACAGCATGGATGGACCTAGAGAGCATTATGCTAAGTGAAATAAGTCAGTCAGAAAAAGATAAATATTACATGATTTCACTCATTTGTGGAATATAATGAACAACATAAACTGATGAACAAAAACAGATCCAGAGACAGAGAAGCATCAATCAGATGCTCAAACCAAAGAGGGAAGGTAGGGGGGGTGGGGGTAAGAGGGAGAGATCAACCAAAGGACCTGTATGCATGAATATAAGCATAACCAATGTACACAGATACCAGGGGAGTGAGGGCATGAGCCGGGGCGGGGGGGGGGGGGCAGTGGGGAAATACAGACACATATGTAATACCTTAATCAATAAAGAAAAGAAAAAAAAAACCTCTTTAATAGGAGCAGACAAATGAAGGAAATGGATGAATATTTGTTATCCCATTTACCAGTAATCTTCATAACAATTTTTTGTGATAAATAGTATCAGCTCCTTTACAGACCGGACTTAAAAAAGCTTAAGACAGGTTCCCCAAACTTTACAAAGTTAGTAACTAAATGCCTCTCACAGATCTAACTAGTACATCCCTTTGGGCATCCCCCAAACTATTTAGAAAATGAAACAAAAAAAGTTTCAATCTAAAACCCATATCCTATCCCTTCTGCTATGATTCTTCCAAATGTAACCACTTACATAGAAAAAGGTTAATTAATATTTCTATCCTATGACCGAAATCTAGTCAGTAATAGCCAGAGTGAAGCTTTACTTTTGCTCCCCTATCATTTTGTCTGGGGCAGGCGTAAGATGCTATCTTTGCCTCCCTGTAGGAAGTCAGAGTCAAGAAGAGTAGGCAGACACAAAGGACTACAGATTTACTTTTCCACTTCGGCTCTGCCTCCATCAGACATTGCTGGAGGGAGGTACTTCCAGGCACCAGGAAGCTACTAGGAAAGCCTTGTGGCTAAGCACACAAGTTCTCAAGTTCAAAGCCTAGCTCTGCTTCTCTAATAGTATAACCTTGGGCAAGTTCCTTATCTTCTCTGTGCCTCATTATTCCCATAGGTAAAACTGGAATGTGATAAGCATTTATGTCATAGGATTGTGGGGATGATCAAATGTTGTAAGAAGCTAGCTCAGAGCCTGGAATGGAGCTAATGTCTAGTAAATGCTGGCTGTTATCATTATTCTTCATCTTAACCTTCAGGGGAGCTATGCAGCAGGCTTGATAGAGTGAAGGCAGCCCACCTGAAAAGCAATATCAGTGCATTGAGAATGCTTGACAGTCCCCTTTAGCTAAGTAAGCTGCATATAGACTATGATGTTTTGCCAGCCCTCCTGCCAATCCTCCAGGCTGACACCAACCTATATAATAATACTATATAATAAAGAGATAATATGCAAATTGATAATCACTCCAACACACAAGATGGCTGCCCCCATGTGGTCAAAGATAGCCACCCCCAGGTGGCCAAAAGATGGCTACCACAGGATGGCTAGCAAGGGAGGGCAGTTGGGAAGGATCAAGCCTGCAAAAGAGAGCAATTAGGGGTGACCAGGCCTGCAGGGGAGGACAGTTAAGGGTGACCAGGCCGGCAGGGGAGCAGTTAGGCATTGATCAGGCTGGCAGGGGAGGGGCTAGGGGGTAATCAGGCTGACAGGCAGAAGCAGTTAGGGGCAATCAGGCAGACAGGCAGGTGAGCGGTGGAAGCCAGCAGTCCTGGATTGTGAGAGGGTTGTACAACTGCCCATTTAGGCCAGTGGGATTGGGCCTAAATTGGCAGTTGGACATCCCTTGAGGGGTCCCAGATTGGAGAACTTGCAAGCTGGGTTGAGGGGATCCTCTCCCCTCCTCCCCAACCCATGCATGAATTTCATGCACCGGGCCTCTACCAGGAGAATATTTACCTTCTTGGTTATCTTCATGTACTGTCTTTCTGGCATCTCAAACTATCAAAATTTGAGCTCAGTCCTCAGCAATAATCCTTGCATAATGCTGTGTACTCTTTGCCATGATGAACACACCTGTTTACAAGTATATTTCCCCATCCTGTAACTGTGAGCTTCTGAAAGACAGGCTGTTCTATAATTTTGTATCTACATTGATTCTTATAATGTCTAGTTCACATAGATAATACTATGAAACATGAACTATTATTATTTGCCTTTAATAGTGTCTATCAGCAATAATAGTAATTTAAGGAAATTTTCCAAATAAGTTGGAGTAAATGGATTAATGGTGACTCACTTCTCTAATTATACAAGATCAAGGTATTGACAAATTTTTTATTCAAGGTCTAAAGAGTAAACTATTTAGGCTCTGCAGGCCATCAGGTCTCTGTCCCAACTACTGAACTTTGCATGGGCAGCATGAAAACAGATACTAAGTGAATGGACATTGTTCCATTCCAGTAAAATTTTATTTTTTGGACACTGAAATTTGAATTTCATATAATTTTCATGTATCATAAAATCAATCTTCCATTGATTTTTTTTCCAAACACTTAAAAAATGCAAAACTCATTCTTAGCTCATGGGCCGCACAAAAGCAGGGAAACCCTTGAGATTGGATAAAAAGTAAAATGATATACACATACTTAGGTGGGTGCAGGAACCATTAACATAACAATGAAAGGACTTGTGATTTCTGTCCTAGAGTCCAGGCACAATAGGTTGTGCCCAAAGGGGTCCAGAAAAAGGGAAGTTATAAGTTGCCCAGACATTTCAAGATAATGTATGTTATCATAGATTAGAGGCCCAGTGCACAAAATTCATGTACTGGAGGGGCTGTCCCTCAGCCAGCCTGCACCCTCTCTAATCTGGGATGTCTCAGGGATGTCTGACTGCCAGTTTAGGCTCTATCCCACCTAAACCAGCAGTCTAATATCCATCTCACAATCTGGGACTCTGGTTCCTAACCATTCTGCCTGCCTGATAGCCTCCAAACTGCTCCCCTGCCAGCCTGATGCTTAACTGCTCCCCTGCTGGCCCAATTGCCCCCAACTAATTTCTCCTGCAGACCTGGTTCCCCCCAATTGCCCTCCCCTGCCAGCCATCTTGTGACAACGTGGGGGTGGCCATCTTGTGGTGGCCATCTTGTGATGATGTGGGGCGGCCATCTTTTAATTAATTTTTTTTATTGTCTAGAGTTTTAAATATGCTCTTTTCCCCCCAGTTGACCACTTCTCCCATCCCTTCCCTGCCCAGGCATCTTGTGATGACATGGAGGTGACCATGTGGGGTGGCCATCTTTTGACAAGAGGGCGTGAAGGTCAATTTGCATATTACCTCTTTATTACCTAGGATGCAAAAAGACAGATAGACTCAGTTAAGATAAAGGTTGACCTTGTCAGTGAAGATACTGGCCTAAGGAGTAACTGCCCACCATAACTGCTTTTAGTTAAAGTTTCATTTCAGACCACGTGGTTACTTTAGGTCTCTTGAGTTTGCAAGACCACCATGAAGGCCTTTACTGAGCTTGTCAGGTGAGCATGTGGCCTCTTGCATCCACACTAATATGAAGAAGAATGCATTTGAAAGTCAAACTTTTGGCACAAATAAAATGTCTTCTGGAACACAGTAGACCCCAGGGGTCACCAGTCATGTTTACATAACAGAAAATTCCAAGAGCCATGGGTAGAGACATGACTCATGAAAATTCTCAATGATATCTTTCAAGAAGCGTGACATCCCCAATATAGATATTTTTTTATGAATTTTATATTTTCAATGCATTGCAAATTTTAAAGATTTATGTTAAGATTGTTAAAAAAAAAATTGGGTTTTAACTGAAGAATCCCTAAATGAGATTGCTATCTTGCTCTTTAAAAAAAACCAACTCAACATTTTGATAGTTTCAACTTTCTCTTTCATGAGTCTTTAGTAACTATTTTCTCCCAGCTGTTGCATAAATGCATTTTTAGATATATTTTATGTCTACCTTTTAATCATGCTTCACTTTTTCAGTAAATCTCTTATCACAACATACAACGATGCTGTATAAATGATTTCTCTCTCCCATCTGAAGCAGCTTGTTTGGGGTCATTTTTCATTACATTTTGTAGCAGGTTGCAGTGCCCTAGAAAATGATTTTTAAGTTTATACCTCAGCTATTTTCTTGCTTGTCTTCCATTGGATTTTTACAGTTCAACTTTCTTAAATGTTTCATTTTATTTTCTCACTCATACATATACATAACAGGTCTTACAGAATCTGCATAAATTTGCAATAAGGACCAATTTAACAGTTTAGTTTATGAGTAGTTTTTTTCTAAAAGTCATCATTAGCAAGTGAAATTATTTAACCATTCATGAATAATTATTGATCTAAATATCCAACTGCAGAGAGAGAACTGAAATCAAACCATTGCTATGAGGCCCCCCACTTCTTCTACCCCATTATAATCAGCTATTTCAAAATGAAGAATATATTACATTTGGACTTTCATGAAATTTAAAATTTTGAGACAGTTATCAAATACAATATGTACTTCATTTTAAAACGAAAAATATTTTTATTGATTGCAGAGGGAGAAAGGGAGAAGGAGAGACAGAGGTAGAAACACCAATGATGAGAGTGAATCATTGTCTGCCTCCTGTACACCTCACACTGGGTATTGAGCCTGCAACCCACAACCCGGCATGTGCCCTGACTGGGAATCCAGCTGTGACCTCCTGATTCACAGGTAGACACTCAATAACTGAGTCACACTGGCTGGGCTGTACTTCATCATTTTTAATATTAAATAGCATGTATTTAATTATTCATGGCCATGTTTTACCTAAACTACCCTATTCTTCTTTGTTTTCCCAGACTCTGGAAGAGTGCCTGAAACACAATAGGTACTCCATGCATTTCTGCTAAATTGAATAGTTTTAAAAACACATTCTATCATTTCACTATTGTTATTCATCCATTTTAGGTTAAGGAATTTGATACAAATTTTACATATGTGCAACAGTCAACATTTTATTTGGAGCCAAATACCAAATATGTATTTCAAGTGAGATGTCGAGAAACAGGTAAAAGCTACTGGCAATCCTGGAGTTCACCCTTTTTTCATAAAACACCTGAAACAGGTGAGTGTATCTATATATTTAATCTCTTAAGCTTTGCTTTGACCTCTATCTCTCTTCTAATTATATACATTTTTTTTCTTCTTGATGTTTATAAAAATTGACAAAAGGATTCTAGGGCAGGTGGTAATACTTTCATTGTCATTTTGCTTTGATTTTTGTGAAGGTTGACTATAATGTATGTAATCATTTTCCAACATCCCTGGGCCCAAAAACCAGTGCAAACCATGTTCACTGTAATAGGAGTGTGGGGGATGCTCACGAGTCAGCATTGCTCAGAAACATCCTGGGTGATTGTGAGGCAGATAATAACCTAAGATCTTGTTTTGAAAAAAGATCTTATCAGAGTTACATTCAATTATTTATGTCAGTCTGATAAAATATATTCTTCAATAACCGAGACAAATCAAATCATATTGATTACCTACTATATGCAAAATAAGCTGAAAGAAGTAAAGCACTTAAATATCAAATTATTTAATTCTCTTCTCAATAACATTTAGCTGAGCTGTTGTTTATATTTAGATATTTCTTTGCTCTTAATATTATTAGTTTAATATTCTGGATATTTACACATCATTTAATAAAACATCAGTCAAATGGACTTCAATTGTAAGCACATAAAAAAATGAACCTATTGTAGTTATCATAATATTTCATAATGCCCCATTATCCCGAAGATGTCTCTCCAGTATAGGTAACTTATACAATAGATTTATTTTTTTCTTTTCAGAATAAGAAAAGTTAATTATAATCTCACTGTTGTTAATATCATCTTTATTATAGGATAGCATCTTGTAATTGTGTTTTATGTCCTCAAAGCAGTTTAACATTCATTATAAATATTGGTAACTGACCAACCAGCATGTAGAGAAAGCCAAGACTCAAAGACTGGGTTAAAAGTTCTTTTAGCGCCCCCTAAAGCCCAAATTTCAGAAACACATTTTTTAAAATCATAAAAATTTTTAAATTACGGTTGACATACATTATTATATGTTTCAGGTGTACACTTCACCTTTTTTCCCATCTCCCCCAACTCTCCCTCCCATCTGGAAACTATCAAAATGTTCTCTGTATTTATGAGTCTGTCTGTTCTGCTTGTTCACATATTTTGTTTTTTTTTTTAGATCGAATTACTGGTAGCTATGTATTTACTGAAATTTTATTGCTTATAAATATTTTATCTTTTTTTTCTCCTTCTTCTGAAAGAAGATACTTTAAACATTTTATATAACAACTGGTTTAGTGGTGATAAGTATCTTTTAACTTTTTCTTACCTGGGAAGCTCTTTTTCTGCCCCTCATTTTAAATGATAGATTTACTGAGTAATCTGTATTGGAAGGTCCTTGTTCTTCATCACTTTGAATATTTCTTGCCATTCTCTTTTGGCCTGCAAAGTTTGTTGAGCAATCAGCTGGCAGTCTTTATGGGAGCTTCTTTGTAGGTAACTAACTGCTTTTTTCTTGCTGCTTTTAAGATTCTGTCTTTAATCTTTTGCATTTTAACTCTGATGTGCTTTGGTGTGGTCTTTTAGGGGTCATCTTATTTGGGACTCTTTGCACTTGCTGGACTTGTATTTCCTTCACCAAGTTAGAGAAGTTTTCTGTTATCATTTTTTTTCCAAATAGGTTTTCAATTTCTTGCTCTCTGTTTTCCTTCTAGGACCCTATGATGTGAATGTCGGTATGCTTGAAGTTGTCCCAGAAATTCTTGACACTATCTTCATATTTTTGGATTCTTTTTCTTTTTGCTGTTCTGATTGGCTGTTTTTATTTTGCTTCCTTATATTACAAGTCACTGATTTGATTCTCAGCTTTCTTTATCATTGATTCTCTATAAATAATCCTTCATTTCAGTTAATGTATCCTTTGTTTATGACGTTCTCACTAAATTCATTGAGCATCCTTATAACCAGTGTTTTGAATTCTGCATCTAGTATATGGCTTGTCTCCATTTGGTTTAGTTCTTTTTCTGGAGGTTTGTTTTCTTCTTTCATTTGGAACATGTTTCTTTGTCTCCTCATTTTGTTTCTACATATTAGGTAGATCTGCTACCCCTCCCTGTCTTGGAAGAGTAGCCTAATGTAATCAATGTTCTATAAGGTCCAGTGGCACAGCCTCCCCTATCACCCAAGCTGGGCACTTGAGATGCGCCCTACTCCCTGTGAGCGCTGTATATACCCTCCTATTGTAATTGAGCTTTGAATGCTGTTGCCATGTCAATGGGAAGGATTTGCTCCCAGGCCAATCAGCTTCAAGCACTGGCTTCAACCACTGGCTCCTGTGGAGGATCAGCTTTGCAGGAATCACCCCAATGAGCTGAGTTTATTGCAGTGGGGTTCTGGTGCCCCTTGCATGTGTCACTTGTAGAGGTATTTGGGGGATGTTTCATGTAGTCTTAGCTATTGGGTGTGGAGGCTCTGGGGATTCCCACAAAGTGCAGGCCAATGTCAGCCACCACATAAGTTCTGTCCAGGGCACTGGCATGGGTTACAAAGTGATCAGCAGATGGTTTCTACTTGTGCTGGGTTTGGAGGTTCTTAGGCTAGGCCAGGCTATGAAGCAAGGACAGCTGCTACTAGTGATGTATCTGGAGCCACTTAGAGAGAATACAGGATATGCCAAGGCCAGATGCTGCTTGTTTGAGAGATTTTGGAAAAACCTCAAGAATAAGCTAAGCAAGACAGGGAATTCATATGGAAAAAGTGGGAACAGTGTGTGTTGACCTGCAAGTTGGGTGGGGTCTCAAGGCATCACCAGGGCAGGGCAAACAGTGGGAGACAGGTTTATGGAGTCTCAGATATGAATCCCACTTGCTGGTTCAGTTGGAGAGAGGCTCTTCAAAGGAACAATGGCCTCTGCCAACTGTCTGGGACAGTGGTCAGCAAACTCATTAGTCAACAGAGTCAAATATCAACAGTACAAAGGCTGAAATTTCTTTTGAGAGCCAAATTTTTAAACTTAAACTTCTTCTAACACCACTTCTTAAAAATAGACTGGCTAAGCCATGGTATTTTGTGGAAGAGCCACATCTCAAGGGGCCAAAGAGCCACAGTTTGCTGACCACTGGTTTTGGAGAAAGCTCCCACCCTGATATCAGGCAATTCAGTTTCTCCCCATATATCTTTGGTGCTTTGAAGCTGCTGCCCTGGTGTTGGAATTCAGAGAGAGTGAGTCTGAGAAAGTCTGTGTAAACCCTTTAAGAGGAACTGCCTAGGAATCCAGGCCCTTTCATCTCTCTCAGCCTCAATCCCCATTTGTTTTTACAGCCAGAAGTTGTGGGGACTTCTCTTCCTGGCATTAGAACCCTGGACTGGAGGATCTGGTGTGGGGCTGGGACTCCTTGCTCCTCAGGGGATATCGCTGTAGCTGAGATATCATGTGGGTGTGGGACCAGCCCATTCTGCATGTCCACCCTTCCTACCAGTCTTGATGTAGCTTCTTCGTTAATTCCCTCATTGTAGGACTTCCATTAAGCCAGATTTCAGACAGTTCTGAATGATCATTGTCTGTAGTTTAGTTGTAATTTTGATGTAGAAACACTTTATTAAGGGAATCATTAGCAATAACAAGTCTTTTTTTTTTTCAAGTCTCTTTTTTAAAAGTTAGTTTTTAATTGAAAATATTCTGTCTTAAGTTGATATTGTTAAAAGTTTTTAGGACTATAGATGACATTTATAATAGTCATAATTTAATTGGTAACCAAATTATTTTTAAATGAAATGTTGAATTCTCTAACAAGATTATTCAAATTGATAGCTAACATATACTTATCAGTTACAAAGTACTACTCTGCATAATCTTCTTTGATTTTTAATCAGCCATATTTGGCAATTTAATTGACACCATTTTAAAAATGAAAAAAGTGAGGTATGATTTTCTAAATCACACATTGCTAGTGAGTAATAACGCCTAAACTAGAACACACGTTTTCTTTTTTTTTCCTTAAGAAAGATGAATTTATTTTGCATATTGGAGGATATATGCATTATTCTGGCTAGAGAGTGGAGTGATTTCAGGTTTTATTTTCAAAAGATGGCTAAAATAATATCTTGCATCCAGTATGTTTTTTCTTAATATGATCTTGTCACTCCTACAAGAAGTGACATTTAATTCTATCCCCCCTTTTTAAAAATTTAATAAATCTTTATTGTTCAGATTATTACATTTGTTCCTCTTTTTTCCCCCATAGTTCCCCTCCACCCAGCTCCCACCCCTCCCTCTGCCCTTACTCGCCCCCCCACTCCCCCTTGCATTGAGGATCCATAGGTGTATGATTTTTGTCCAGTCTCTCCCTGCACCGCCCCCTCACCCTTTTCACCCTGAGAATTGTCAGTCCACTCCCTTTCTAGGCCTCCGATTCTATTATATTCATCAGTTTATTCTGTTCATCAGATTTTTTATTCATATAATTTTTGATTCACTTGTTGATAGACATGTATTTGTTGTTCATAATTTTTATCTTTACTTTTTTCTTCTTCTTTCCCTTCTTAAAGAGTACCTTTCAGCATTTCATATAATACTGGTTTGGAGTTGATGAACTCTTTTAGCTTTTTCTTATCTGTGAAGCTCTTTATCTGCCCTTCAATTCTGAATGATAGCTTTGCTGGGTAGAGTAATCTTGGTTGTAGGTTCTTGCTATTCATCACTTTGAATATTTCTTGCCATTCCCATCTGGCCTGCATAGTTTCTGTTGAGAAAACAGCTGACAATCATATGGGTGCTCCCTTGTAGGTAATTAACTGTTTTCTTTTCTTGCTGCTTTTAAAAGACTTTTTGTCTTTTGCTCTTGGTATTTTAATTATGATGTGTCTTGGTGTGGTTCTCTTTGGATTCCTTTTGTTTAGAGTTCTGTGTGCTTCCTGGACTTGTAAGTCTGTTTCTTTCACCAGATGTGGGAAGTTTTCAGTCATTATTTCTTCAAGTAGGTTTTCAGCATCTTTCTCTCTTTCTTCTTCTGGAACCCCCATAATTCTGATGTTGGTATGCTTGAAGTTGTCCCAGAGGCTCCTTACACTATCTTCACATTTTTGGATTCTGTTTTCTTTTCCAGTTGAGTGTTTTATGCTTCTTTGTATTTCAAATCTTTGACTTGATTCTTATCTTCCTCTAGTCTGCTGTTAAGTCTCTGTATAGTATTTTTTATTTCAGTCAGTGTATGTTTAATTTCTAGTTGGTCCGTTTTCATCTCCTCTTGTGTCTCGCTAAATTTATCCATCTTTTCTAGGAAATTCTTGAAAAACCTTATAACTGTGGTTTTGAACTCTATATCCAGTCATTTGTTTTCCTCCATTTCTTTTGTTTGTGATCTGTTCCTTTGTCCCTGCATTTTTGCTACGCAGGGAGGACTTCTGTGCTGGAGTCAGCCTTATGATACAAGACTTGCAAAACTGCAAAAGCCTCTCTGTTGAGCTTGGATGGGGTGGAGTCTCAAGGCTAAGCAGACAGCCTTGGCTTCCAGTCAGCCCCTTGCTACACAGTCCCTGGGTTGCTGCAGCCCTCTCTGTGTACAAGCACACATGCCTCTAGACCTCTGCCTTTCTGGTTCCCTTGTGCTCTGGGACCCATATGAGTATGGATCTCCAGGGTCTCTCCCAAAACTGGGATTCAGTGCAATCAGAAGTGGAGTTCAATGCAGTTGGGAGGCTCTGTCTCCCAACTAGAGAAAGTTAGCGGCACAATCAGCAGTCCATCCTCTCTGTGCACAATATTGTGCATGCCTCTAGACCTCTGTCCTTTTACAGCTCCCCTAAATTTCCGTGTACTTCTCCCTTTTCACGGCAGTCCAGACTCCCCCGAGAGGAAGCCAGCCAGACACTCCACTGCCCACTCTCTCTATTTGCCTGTCTCAGTACCTCAGCTTTTTGCAGCTCTTCTGAGTCTATGTGAGCCCCTCTCTTTCCTTCTAGTTGTAGAATTTCCACTCAGCCAGATTCCTGTGGTTCTGGATGATGTTTGTTCTGTCTTTTAGTTATAGTTTTGAAATTTTTGTGCGAGGCAGAAGTTTAGGTGTTCACCTATGCCGCCATCTTGGTTTCTCTAGAACACATGTTTTCTTACCAATAGCCTTCAGTAATCTCATCAATTTCTTTAACCAATTACATAAAAATGGAGGAGCAGTTTATTAAAATATTCTACAAGTTAAGCACAGGACCACAAATTTTCTTCTTTAAAAGTAAAAGTTTTAAACCTTACATTGAAAAAACAGAAACATCACAGCTACCTTGCAACAAGCCTTTATTTAAAGTGTATCATTGGTTTCTAATTGGTGGGGAGGAGGGATCCCTTGAGGCAAAAATATGTTAACATTAAATATCCCTGAAAACTTGCATCTATAAAGTTTTAACTGTTATGCCCAGAGTTCGGGGTCCCCAATAATCCACCACTAAGGAGCCTTTTCTGATGCAAAAGCAAAGAGTCTTTATTCAAACCTGGGTTTGCCTCTCAGCCTCTTTCTGGTGAAGCAGGGAAGCAAGAGAGCAAGCCGGGCGGGAACAATGAGTTATATGGGGTAGGATAATTGGGAGGGCTTAGGAAAGTGATGAGGGTTACAGAGATTGGTCACTTGAATTAGGGTCTTTCTGTGGTTTAGCCTTATTAGGACCCTCGCTGTGTTCCTGGAGCTTCATTGGTCTATTTGGGTGGTGGTCGGGGAAGCTAGGACATTGGTGGCACACCTGTGGCCCCTCCCAGAAAAGGGAGGGGGTTTAGGCAAGGGTCCCAGCCCTATAGGACAAGATGGAGGGGAATTCATTTCCTTTCATAACATGTTAGTTAAGAGGAAGCATAAACTTCTTTTGGTACAAATTCCTGTCTAAAACTCATTAAATGAGAAACAGTAGAAATGTGTTAGGGAATGTAATAATATGAAATCTTTTTAAAAATGTATCTCTTTTTCTCCATTTGTAAAAGCAAGGCAAGTCTATTGTAATATATAACTTAAAAATCACTGTTGTTTACATTTTAATGGATTTAACATTAATTTTTTTGCACATATTTTTAAATGGTAATAACTATAGTGTGTATACTATTCAAATACAGTTCTTATTTTTAATTTATAGATGTATAATAATATGTTTAATAATTTTTCTATTTTAGCCATATGTAGGTGATTATATTTTTTCCCATTATCAATACATTTATTTGATTAGGCTTTGTATATAAATTCTCCTTTGGCCATTAGGTCTTAATGGCTCAAGAGTTAAGCACATTTTAAGATGTTTGTTGAAAATTGTCAAATTACTCATTAGTAAATCTTTAATATCAGTTGCTTTTTAAAAGATATTCATGAGCAGAGACCGGTTTGGCTCAGTGGCTAGAGCGTCGGCTTGCGGACTGAAAGGTTCCAGGTTCGATTCTGGTCGGGGGCATGTACCTTGCTTGAGGGCACATCTCCACTGTGGGGCGTGCAGGAGGCGGCTGATGGATGTCTCTCTCTCATCGATGTTTCTGACTTTCTATCTCTCTCCCTTCCTCTCTGTAAAAAATCAATAAAATATATTAAAAAAAAAGATATTCATGAAAAGATACTCATTTAGTCACTCATGTTCATTTAGACTCTACTAGGCACCAGGCACTTGCTAGATACTTGCAGAACCTCAGTGAGCAGAGACAAAGATCCCTTAATTCTAGAGAAGACAGTCAATTAAAAAAAAGCAAAACAAAACAGTAAATTACATAGCACTATGAATAAAGATATAAATAAAAGCAATAAGAATGAAACCTCATAACTGAAATTTCAATTATTACACAATTGAAAAAAATAATTCTTATTACTTTAGCTAACCAACTTGTTTGATAATAGGTCTTTTTGAGCAGTCAACTTTCCCAGTAATTAAAAGTTCACTTACATATGAAGAAACATAGGCCAAGCAGTAATGCTCCCACTATGCAGGAATTTCCTATTTTGTTTGCTAAAATTATGTGTGGATAACTGATTAATCTCAAAACAATGTGTTTTCCCCAGGCCTATAACTTCGTAAGTGAAAGGTTTTAAGGCAGTCCTGCTCATTGTTTTTATGCACATTTTTGAAATACTAGAAGCAATACCCCTCGAAGGTGGTATGAGAGTACATGATCTTGTTAATTAATCTGTAATCTAATTCCTGCCCTGCTTTCTCCTACTTCCATGTACATTTCTTTATTCATTTTAAAAAGCTGCAAAACTGTTATTCTCAGGAGCATTTGAGATCTCGTTCCCTGGCATATGTTTAACTAAAATAAACTCTCATGAAAATTCTAAAACAACAAAGACACAAGAAAACACACACACAAACACACACACACACACACACACACACACACACACACACACGTGTGTGTGTGCTTTCAAAATTCTGCCCAGATGGCACTGCAGGCAAACTATGAAGTAGGTATGGCCCCTAACATTCTTCTCTATCACGTTCCCTCTGGATACTGCCTTTCCTTAACCTTTGAAAACCTGGTCTCCAAAAGAAAGCAAACAAAATCATTTATTGCGAGGTTTAAATTATTTATTATCCTCTTTTCCTTCCTCAGATTATTTAGACTTTACTGAAAACAAAGCCTTACAATAAAAAGGAAAAAAACAAGAAACCAATCTCAATATAATATCAGGCATTAGCAAACACACAGGACAAGTTTCTCTGGGTTAGAAACTCATGTTTTTCTATGCTAGTATAATAGCAAAAGCTTAATTAACTGACTGAATGCAGGGTGACTTCAGGGCAATCTTTAATAATAAAAAAGGAATATGCTAATGAGCCTGGACAGCTGAATGTCCTGCCAGACATCCTTCCAGATGACCTTCCAGACAAAGCCAGGGCTGCTGGGCATTTTGTGCATTGAGCCTCTAGTAAATAATAATAGCTAACATTTATTGGATGCTCTCTATGTGTTGGGCACTACGATAAGCATTTTACATATGAATTGCCCTTTACTCATCACTACAGGAGTGTAATTATTATTCCAATTGTACAGATGAAAAAGATAAGAGACACAGGGAGATTGCACAGTTTTGTCAACTGTTACAAAGCTGGTAAATGGCAGAGCCAGGGCCTAACACAGGCTGTGGGGTTCTAGCACCTGCACGATAGCTCTGCTGTCTCCTTCTTAGGAAATCTAGGAGGGCCCTGTGCTAGCACCCCCTCAGTCACTGAACCAAATCCTCCTCCACAAATTAGCCAATAATAAAACTATGCCAACCGCACTTCATTTTAAGTGTCATGTTTGTTATGAAAATGCAAACACATGAGTAAAAGAGTGAACCATAATTTGATATCAATTATTTCTACTTTGCCATGAACACAAGGTATGAAAGCAGTCTTGGGTTAAGGTGATGAGAATGAAACTGCAGGACTCCAGGAATCTTGGGATAGGGCAGTCTGAGATGAGGAAAAGCTGGCTTTGGCCAAGACAGGACCACAGGGCAATTGGTGTTGTTCTAGCTGGTCCTGATTCAGTAAAGGGTCTAGAACACAGTGCTTCCCCGAGTGGGGTCTGTGGATCATCTGTATTAGAAATGCTTAGGGCTGAAACCGGTTTGGCTCAGTGGATAGAGCGTCAGTCTGTGGACTGAAAGGTCTCAGGTTCGATTCCGGTCAAGGGTATATATTCTGCTTGCGGGCACATCCCCAGTAGGGGGTGTGCAGGAGGTGGCTGATCGATGTCTCTCTCTCATCAATGTTTCTAACTATCCCTCTCCCTTCCTCTCTGTAAAAAAAAATCAATAAAATATATTTAAAAAAAAAGAAATGCTTAGGAAATTAGTTCACAATCAGATTCCTCAGCCTCTAGCCAAGAGATACTTCTGCAATAAAGTGTAAGAACCACTGCATCTAGAGGTTAGACACATCCCCTAAGAGGGACAAGTATCTCAAACAACAATGTTGGGTGTGGGCAGGATATGCAGACAGAACAGAGCAGAATTAAACAGTGCATTAAAAAGACTGTACACAGCCGGGGCTGGTTTGGCTCAGTGGATAGAGCATCAGCCTGCAGACTGAGGGGTCCCGGCTTCGATTCTGGTCAGGGGCATGTATCCTGGTTGCGGGCATGTCCCCAGTGGGGGGCGTGCAGGAGGCGGCTGATCTATGTCTCTCTCTCATCGATGTTTCTCTCTCTTCCTCTCTATAAGAAATCAATAAAATATATTAAAAAAAAACACAAAAAAAACACCATACACCACTACCAAGTGGGGTTTATCCCTGTGATGCAAAAATGGTTCAGGCATGGCTCAGGGGTTGTGTGTCGACCTATGAACTAGGAGGTCATGATTCGATTCCCGGTCAGGGGGTATTCCTGGGTTTCGGCCTTGATCTCCAGTGTGGGGCGTGCAGGTGGCAGCCAATCAATGGTTCTCTCTCATCATTGATGTTTCTCTCTCTTTTTCCCTTCCTCTCTGACATCAAAAAAATAAAAATAAAATAAACAGGAAAGAATCATATGCAAATCAATAAATGTGATACATCACATTAACAAAATGAATAAAATCATATGATTGTGTTAATAGATGCAGAAAAAACTTGTAACAAAATTCAACATCCTGTCATGGAAAAAGCTCTCAACAAATTATGTATAGAAGGAATGTTGCTCAACATAATACAGGTAATTTATGACAAACCCACAGCTAACATTATACTCAATAATAAAATGCTAAAAGCTTTTCCTCTACGATCAGGAGATCAGGAACAAGACAAGGATGCCCATCTTCTATTAACACAGTATTAGAAGTCCAAACCAGGGCAATTAGGCAAGAAAAAGAAAAATTTAAAAATATGCAAATTGGGAAAAAAGTTAAACTGTCTCTTTTTTGCAGATGACATGACCTTATATACAGAAAACCTTAAAGTCTCCACCAAACATTATTAGAATAAACAAATTCAGTAGTTTCAAGATAAAATAAATCAATATACAAAAAAAAAATCAGTTGCACTTCTATATACTAACAAGGAACTATCAAAAAGAGCAATTAAGAAAAAAATCTCATTTATAATAGCACCAAAAGCAGTAATATACTTAAGATTAATTTAACCAAGAAGATGAAAGACATATCCATGGAAAGCTATGAGACATTGATGAAATAAATTGAAAAAGACACAAATAAACATGCTATTCCATGCTCTTGGACTGGAAGACTCTACATTAGCAGTGGTTTTGGAGCGGGGCAGAAAAGGATTGGCTCTGAGAACCTCAGGCCGTTATCTCTTGTACTATGTGGTCACTCCTCTGCTTCCTCTTCCTCCTGCCCACTGTTTCCTGAGTCACTAACCACCCTCGCCCAATTCACAGAAGCTGGGATGCGAGACCATTGCTCCAGTGAAGCATCGTGTCCCACATTATCCCTCTGCCTAGACCCTGCCTGCCTCTGGATCTGAGGTTTCAGCTGAGGCTCTGAGAGTCACTGAGGGCTGCGGAAGTTGGAACTTCTAGACCATCTACCTGGGGAGCTGTAAAAATTCCTGCTGTCCCTACGCGGAACAGAAATAGCCCCAGAGAGGAAACGTTAATTTGTCAGCATAGAAAACCAACACTGAAAATGGGAAAGTCAATTCCCTAAATTCACTACCACTGAGGTAAAAAAGGTGAAAAGAGGACTTCCAGGCAGGAGTGTTTTCAATGCTGTACTGTAATACAGATGCCTTTGTAAAGAAGAAAAGGTGCAGGCTCTGTAATCTCTTTAATGACAAGTCACAGGCCCGAGGGAAGGGCAGTCACATTTCGTAATGACTAATTAACTTGCTAGAATTGCCATTTGCAGTAGAAAGGTTTCCCAGAGAAATCATAATATTCTTTTTCATTTTTTGACACTTCTCCAAAGGAAGGCAAGTATGAGCAAGATACTAAACCACATTATATTTTGTTCCCACACTATTGATGGTTGCATTACCAATGACTCCATAAAGATTCTCATTAAATTTTCAGGACTTTTAGGGACTAAAAGAAAAAAAAATGTTATATCAATGCAACTAAATATAGGTGATATTAAATATAATGAAATTAGAGGGTTGCCAATATTCTATTAGCACATAGAATGTAGTTTTCTTATATTTTTGTTGATTTCAGAGAGGAAGGTAGAGGGAGAGAGAAATAGAAACATCATTGATCAGCTGTCTCCTGCCCGCCCCCTACTAGGGAATGAGCTGGTTACCTGGGCAGGTGTCCTAACTGAGAATTGAACTGTGATCTCCTGGTTCATAGGAAAACCACTGAGCAACATTGGCTGGGCAGAATGTACTTTTCAAAAAGTCTGCAATTTGGCCAAAACCGGTTTGGCTCAGTGGATAGAGTGTCGGCCTGCAGACTGAAGGGTCCCAGGTTCGATTCCAGTCAAGGGCACGTCTCTTGGTTGTGGCACACCCCCATTAGGGGTGTGCAAAAGGCAGCTGATCAATGTTTCTCTCTCACTGATGTTTCTAACTCTCTATCCCTCTCCCTTCCTCTCTGTAAAAAATCAATAAAGTGTATTTAAAAAAAAAAGTCTGCAGTTTGTAATTAGAGATTTCTGACCCATTCATATTGAGATGGATTATAAATTTGTAGATTCATATTTACTAAACTGGGTTAATGTTCCTTAACATACTAATCATTTTAGACTCTTCATCTACATTTATTTCTTTTTCTTCTTCTAATAGATCGCCAGAGTTCTGTAAAATTATGAAAATTATTTTTAAAAACCCTAAAACATGCTTCACAATCTGAGGTTTGCAACTAACTGATAGAGGTTAAAAATTATGCTTTTCCATGAGAAAGTAATAATCTCTTGTATTAGTTTTCTGTTGCTGGTGTAACAAGTTATCACAAACATAGTAGCTTAGAACAATTTAAATTTATTATTTTATAATTCGTAGGTGAGAAATCCAAAATCAGTATCATCGGGCTAAAAACAAAGTATCAGCAGGGCTGTGTTACTTCTGGAGGCTTTAAGAGAGATCAGTTTCATTGCCTTTTCCAGATTCTAGAGGCTGCTTGCATTTCTTGGCTTGTGGCCCTATCTTAAAGCCAGAAG
>PVJN01014739.1:0-45871 GCA_004026805.1 Lasiurus borealis | reverse complement strand
CTCAGTAATTCAAACAGCTCTCCACCCCCCGACCCCCAGTATAAAACGGTCATGTAACAAAGGCTCGGGGCTCTCAGCCTCTGCTCTGTTTTCAGAGTATGTTGTGAGCCCCAGCATGCTGGTGAATAAACCCTTTGTTTTTACATGAGATCGTCTCTTGGTGCTCCGTGAGTGCGGCTTGCGTTCCGGGCTTAACAAGTCTAAAAAAATAATACAAAAGATCAATGAAACCAAGAGCTGGCTCTTTGAAAAGATAAATAAGATTGACAAGCGAACTACGGGCTGAGAACCACTAGCAGAGTCACCTAAGACCATTGGAAAACACAGATATTTCCATTATGATTCATAACAGTAGCAAAATTACAGTTATGCAGTAGCAACAAAAATAAATTTATGGTTGGGTATCACCACAACATGGGGAACTGTATTAAATGGTCATGGCATTAAAAAGGGTTGAGAACCACTGCTTTAACTAGACTCATTAAAAGAGAGAGAGAAAGAGAGGGTGAGAGAGAGAGAGAGAAAGAGAGAGAGAGAGAGAAGAGAGAGAACCCAAATAAATAAAATAAAGTCAGAAATGAAAGAGGAGAAGTAACAACTGACATCAAACAAATACAAAGTATTTTAAGAAAATATTACAAACTATATGCCAACAAATAGGACAATCTGGACAAAATGGATACATTCCTAGAAACTTACACTCTTCCAAATCTGAATCATGAAGAATCAGAGACTCTGAATAGATAGATTAAAGATAGTGAAATTGAAGCAGTAACTTTAAAAAAAAAAAAAAAAAAGTCACCAAAAACAAAAACCCTGGAACGGATCCTTCTCTAACTTTTTCAAAAAATTCAAGAGGGAAGATTTCCAAGCTCATTATACAAAGCCAGCATTGCCCTAATTCCAAAACCAGATAAAGAGGACAAAGAAAGAAAATTATAGGCCAATATCCCTGGTGAACAGACACACTAAAATCCTCCACAAAATATTAGCAAACCTCACCCAGCACCGGTGCTTCCTGTAATAAAAAGTGCATTTTCTGAATCTGGTTGTCTGTCTTCCCACTGCTTGGAAATTTGCAGTAACATGGTAAACTTACATAAGGGAATACTACTTGGTCATAAAAAAGAAGGAAATTTTACCATTTGTGATAGCTTGGGTGGACCTAGAAGGTATTTTGCTAAGTGAAATAAGCCAATCAGAGAAAGATAAGTCCCTAACTTCTTCATTGTTCATGGGTCAACAGTCCAGGAACTTATATAACTCAAGAGCAAAATATCAAATAAAATAACTTAATTAAAACATAAGCAAAGGATTTGAATAGAAATTTCTCCAAAGAGGACATACAAAAGGCTGACAGGTGTATAAAAAGAAGCTCAACATCACTAATAATGAGGGAAATGTAGATCAAAATCACAATGAGATATCACCTCTTACTTATTAGGAAGATCATTATATATGAAGGTGAACAAAATGTATTATCCCATATTGGTTATTTTAAGATGGTTAAATTTAAGAAACAGTAGACACAAGTGAAGCTCTGAAAACTTAGAAGTTATTCTTTTGCAAAGAACATTTATATTTATAAGAGAAATCTTCATTTGTAAGAGTGTCCCCTTTCCTGTACTGGAAAACAGAATGACTAAATCTCGAGAAATTTTTTAATCAGTACAAAAGGCCAGGACTTCCATTCTATATAACAATCTTACCCTTGTTTACTGTGCTTTTCCTGGTCATCTTACACAACTGGCCTTCCCTCCTCCCCCCATCTGTTATCTTTAGCCAGAGATTATATTCATGATAGTAGCTTGGGCCATTTCAAGGAGTTACTAAATTTCTTGGGTCCCTCCCAAGTATATAGGAGGTATAATTGTTGTTAAACTTCTGTGTTTTTTCCTCCTGTTAATCTGCTTTTTTCTTTTTAATCTGTCTTTTTAATTGCAGGGTTTTCTTAGCATAGAACCTAGAAGGGTAGTAGGAAAATTGTTTAAATTTTCTTTAAAAATTTAACTTAAAAAACAATAACAGAAAATAGCAAGTGTTGGTGAGGATGTAGAGAAATTAGAACCCTTGTGTACTACAGATGAGAACGTAAAATGGTGCAATGCTATGGAAAACAGTATGAAGGTTTTTTAAAAAATTTTAAAATAACCTCAACATAATGAAGGCATTTATGACAAACCCACAGCTAACATTATACTCAATGGGGAAAAAAAAATACCTAGAAATAAATTAACAAAGGAAGTAGAAGACCTATACCTGGAAAAAATAAAAAATAGAATTACCATATGATCCAGCAATCCCACTTTCAGGTATTTTTCCAAAAGAATTGAAAACAAAATCTTGAAGAGGTATTTGCATTCCTATGTTCATTGCAGCATTATTCACAAAAGCCCAGTAGAGCGTTAGCATAGGTAGCTAGCTACTTATTAATAAAGGAAGGAAGCAAATAGAATCATACATTAAGCCAGGGTGGGGACCATCCAGCCCAAAGACACTATAAGGTCCACGAAATGATTTGGTCTGGCCCTGCCAAGGAATTAGAGGTGAGTTAATTAAATGTTTGACCAAATACAGCAGGCTAATTTTTAAGTTGATAATTTTGTATGGCCTGCAAATGATGTTATAAATTTCCAAATGGCCCTTGTCAGAAAAAAGGTTCCCTCCCCTGCTGATTAAGCCTAATAAACTAGGGAGTTGAATTGGACATTAAGCCCGATTCACTAGGAAGCCACATGATTCACAGTCTCCCCAGGGGACAGCCACATTCTCAGCTGAGGGGCCTTAATCCCAGAGCAGGCAGGAAGAATCACTTTCCAATCTCCCCAGGACACAAGTGGGCCAGTGGCTGAAATGATCAAGGGGAGGAGTGGGGGAAATTCCTTTGCTAGATGCCTGTGCAGGAGAAAGCAAGATGGCACAGGGGGTGAGGTAAGCACATGTGCAATAGGAAGCAGAGGAGGCAACAGAACTGAGGCATATGCAGTAGGAGCCAAAAGGGGAAGAGTATAGCTTGGGAAAATCTGTGGAAAGATTGGGTTGGATAAAGAAAGGGATTGGATAAGGGGAGAATCCACCACAGCCTCAAAGAGCCAAAAAAGAGATTGGTTAGTGTGAAAGAGAACCTGCTCTCATCCTGGCCTGGCTGCTCAATTGGAAGGAGGGAGGGAGAGGAAAGAAAGTCTGCTTTTTCCCAAGCCCTAGGTAATATAGTCAAAGCTTAACCAAGGCCCATCTTGGTAGCAGGGGTTCACTCATTCAGCCATGCAGCTCCAGGCATAGCTCTAGTACAGCCAGGAAGATAAACTAAGCTAGCCAGACTGGGACAGAGAATGAACTGGAGTAACCTTAGACGTGAAATGAACTATGAAAGCTTTGGATGCCCTGCTGATGTTGGGCTAATGGCACAACATATCTGGGCCCTTGTCCGTCTTCTGGGTCTGGTGAGGACAACTGTGGGTCTGAGGCCCCAGAGACTGGACCTATTCCACAGAGAGACAGAACTGAGTCACCCTACTAGTGGATGAGACATGGGGCACCTGGGGGAAGTCCTTTATTTTTGTTCCAGTAAGTCTTACCACTATATCTCATCCTCCTCTTGAGTGGATCCCCAAAATGCTTTTCTCATGACTCTATGGAAAACACTCTTTTCCACCAGCAACAAAACGATGAACAGATAAAGAAAATGTGGTATATACATATGTGGATGAAAAAGGGGCCACATACTAAACCTGACAAGCTCAGGGGAGGCCTGCATGGCGGGCCTTACAAACTCAGACACCTAAAGCAACTACATAGGATGGCCTGAAATTAAAACTTCCTAACTAAAAGGGAATCATGGTGGGTAGTCATGTCCTAGCCAGCATAGTCCTGGGTTTGTCAATCTTTACCTTAACTGAGCCTATCTATTCTGTGTTTGCATCTAAGATAACATATCTTTGGAATGTCAGAGTAATTCTCTTTCTTCCAGATCCCTCAGGGTACAACTTCCCGAAAGCATGAGACCCCACCACCCCTCATCGTTATCTTGCTGCCCAAATACCATCTCTTTGTGCTATAAATGTTAATTGTTAACTGTCCCAGACCCACTAACATCCATGTCCCCAATAGATTTCATATAACACTGCTTACGCCTCCCCCTTGACTCTGATGTATAACATTAAGCAGTAAAACTGCCATTCTCTGGAGCATTTTCTCAATATGTTAAGATTTTGTTTCCCAGCGACTGTCATCAGGTTGGTTCAAATAAATTCAGAGAAAATCATAGCAATCCAGGTTTGGATGTTTCTTACATCAACATTTACAAGAGAATATTTAACACGAAGAATGAAGGAAGACCTGCCATTTGGGACAACATGAGTGAACCTGGGGGACATTAGGCTAAGTGAAACAAGCCAGTCACAGAAGGACAAATACTGCATGATTCCACTTACAGGAGCTATCAAAAGTCATCAAATTCGTAAGAGCAGAGAACAGAATGTTGGCTGCCAGGGCTGGGGGATACAGGGAAATGGGGAGCTGCTGTTCTATGGGTATAGGAAAAATGCTGAGAGATCTGCTGAAGAGCACTGAACAGCGCTGCGCTGTATACTTAAAATGTGTTAGGGGAGCTGATTTCATGTTATGTGTTTTTATCACAATGTTTTTAAAAAGTCTCTCTGTAGCTCAGTCAGCATGATTCAGTGGTTGAACCTGGATTTCGAGCTCGATCTCCAGTGTGGGGAATGTGAAAGGCAGCCAATTAATGATTCTCTCTCACCATTAATTTTTCTCTCTCCCTCTCCTTTCCTCTCTGAAATCGATATATATATATATATATATATATATATATATATATATATAGTCTCTATAGAGGGCACTGCTATTCATTGAAGAAGATAAACGTGGAAGAAAAAAAGATGTTGCGAGTTTTCCCAAAAGAGAAGGTGGGCAATAGAGAGCCATGCCAGGCTGTAGGCAGGCACTGATGAGCAGAACTGGCATTTGGGTCTCTCCGTAGCTAAAGAGGAGCCCAGCCACTCACACTGACAGCGTGGGCCACAGCCTCTGGGGTCCTCCCCAGAGCTTTACATTTGCCAGGGGTGTGACCTTCAACAAAGTTAATTAACATCTCAGAGCTTCGGTTTCCTTGTGTATAATTTGAAGACAATACTACCTAATTCTCAGTGTTGCTGTGGGCATTCATGGATATAATTTACAAAAAGCACTGCCAACGTGGGGCTGGTACAAGGTTAAGTGTTCATGTCACATTACCAGCATTGACTGTTATTGTTATTGTTATTGTTGTTGGGGGTGAACAGTTCACAAAGGTCTCAAATAGAGTAGAGGGCAAGGGAACCTCAATAATTTGCCACTGTGAGCAGTGGTTAGTTTAAAAAAAAAAAAGATGAGAAAAAATGATAAGGTAACTCCCCTTTGAATCTCCATCTCTTGGTCACTCTGGTCCCTACCGCTTTTTACTTTGGAAGGGTCTAAGTGATTTGCTCAACCTCTCTTCTCCCCAGTTCCCCACCCTTCATCTCCTCTCTCATCTCCTTTACCCCAAATCAAGGGGTAAAGAGACCCATTTATATTTTTGCCTATAATATCATTTGATTCTGCAGCAAAATAAAAAGTTGTCAATGAAAGGAAATGCTTCAATTTGTGCATACGCAACTCTCAAGGTTTCAAAGTTTTTAGCAAGTCTAGCACAAAGATGTCCAATGTTTTTTCTGGCGATATCTTCAGAGGCTAAACTGTGATTAATAGCCCAGAAAGAAGCCTTTGAAGCAAGATTGGTGACATCAAAGTTGTAATCCAGGGGTGGCGGGAGCTTTATAATGAGTGGGAAGCATTTTCACACGTTTCAAAAGGATTTACAGCATGACTAAACAATAGACCTCAGCAGATGTGCCCCACACCTTTTAGAAACATAACCTGTAAGAAGTTTCCATTTTAATTGAAATGTAAATACACTGTTCACACTTCTTTCAAATGTTAAGAGCATCCTCAATACTTTACCCTAGTCAGTGTTGTAGGCTGAGGATGCCTCATTGCCCTAGAGCACCCTCCTGTGCTTCCCTAAAATGTGACTACCGAGGAGAAAAAGGAAGTCAGAGCCATCTAATGGACCTTATATCTTAGGTAGGAACTGGGTTAAAAGAGAGTCTGAAGAGGAGCTTGCAATGACCCCATACAATTTCCCTGCTTGCAACGTAAGGGGAAATAGACAAGTGGTCTGAAGACAGAGCTGAAAGTTTTTAAAAACGGCAATTTCCTGCCTGCCTCAGACAGAGGATGTTCATCTCTTGGAAAGTACCCAGCATCCATGATTTCATCTTTAGTCACCTCTAAGAATTGCCTGAAAGGGTGAGTTGCTGTTCTAAATGATCACTCAAGAAATTTGGCTTCCCTCTGCTGCCCCCTATGGGTTTGCCGGATTTGTTGCAGGCTTCCACTGGTGACTGCTGGTGAGCATTTGTACGGGAAATTTTCCATAGTGGCTGCACCACTCTGCCTGTTTTAAATTTTCCCTAACACAAGAAATAGGCTTAAAAGCATATTAACAATTGCAAAGCAATGCTAAAATGCAAAAGGTTGGTGTCTAATTGCTACCAAAAAAGAAGCTCCAGATAAAAAATCCAATGCTTCGATTCATCTGTTAACAGATTATCTGAGTAGACTTGAGAACTGAAACCAAGTACCCTACAGTCAGCTTGGATATTGACAACGAAAATCACACCTACTGTGTACATGAAAGTAACCTTGTGCTATCTCTGTCTTTATTAGCATGAATTTCTTTTCCGGGAGTCTTCTGTTCCAGCAAATGGTTT
The DNA here is from genome assembly GCA_004026805.1 of Lasiurus borealis. Taxonomy (NCBI): domain Eukaryota; kingdom Metazoa; phylum Chordata; class Mammalia; order Chiroptera; family Vespertilionidae; genus Lasiurus; species Lasiurus borealis. Next base: position 39,059 of record PVJN01014739.1, on the reverse strand, counting down.
GATTATTCATTAAGGAGCTTCCCTAGATCCAGGGCCCATCAACTATTAAATAAAAAATATCCACAGAAACTTTAAGCCCTATATTTTGCGAATCTCTCATTTCAAAATCCTCCCTTCACTGTTTCCACCAATCATGGACTGTTGTATTGTGTGCGATCCTTACCCAATCCTTATCAAGTGAAAGGAAATGAACTCCCCTCCATCTTATCCTATAGGGCTGGGACCCCTGCCTAAACCCCCTCCCTTTTCTGGGAGTGGCCACAGGTGTGCCAGCAATGTCTTAACTTCCCCGACCCCCACCCGAATGGACCAATGAAGCTCCAGGAACACAGCAAGGGTCCTAATAAGGCTAAACCACAGAAAGACCCTAATTCAAGTGACCAATCTCTGTAACCCTCATCACTTCCCTAAGTCCCCTAATTATCCTACCCCATAAAACTCATTGTTCCTACCTCGCTGCTGCACCAGAAAGAGGCTGAGAGCCAAACCTGGGTTTGAATAAAGACTCTTTGCTTTTGCATCGGAAAAGGCTCCTTAGTGGTGGATTATTGGGGACCCCGAACTCTGGGCATAACACAAGCTTCTTCACTTTGAAAGACCCTCTTTACATCAAATTTGATCTGTCAATAAATTCTGACCTGCCTTTCCTTCTCCCAGACATTGCCAAGCTCTGAGAGCTGATGGTCTCCCTTACTGTGGTAATCCAGGAACTCTGCTTTGTTTTGTCAATAGGTTGTATGATTAACGTTTAGGGAGTCAACCTGAGACAGACCTACACTATTGAGATTTATGCAGTGATTGAAATGTTCTCATTTCAGTTAATAACACTGTACCTAATAAAAACACAAGGGGTTAAATTCAGTAGCTGTTCAAAACACTTTAGTATTTGTATGTTTAAAAAATAACTTAGTTTGTCTTTATATAACTACTAGAGGCTGGTACATGAATTCATGCACCAGTGGGTCCCTAGATCTGGCCTGCAGGATCAGGCTAAAACTGGCTCTCAGACATCTCCTGAGGGGTCCCAGATTGCAAGAGGGTGCAGGCCAGGCTGAGGGATCCCACTGGTGCATGACTGAGGCCAGGGAGCGACATGGGAGGTTTGCCAGCCAGGGAGGGACCGCAGGAGGGCTCCAGGGAATTTCTGACCCATCTTGCTCAGTCTGATCAGCTAGACCCCAGCAGCAAACTAACCTACCAGTCAGAACATCTGTCCCCTAGTGGTCAGTGCACATCATAGCAATCGGTTGAGCGGCCTTAGCATATCATTAACATATTATACTTTGGTTGAATGGATGACCAGATGACCAGACACTTAGCATATTAGGCTTTTCTACACTAACTAGAAGCCTGGTACACAAAATTCGTGCACAGGGGATGTGTACCTCAGCCCAGCCTGTACCTTCTCCACTATGGGACATCCCTCTCACAATCCAGGAATGCTGGATCCCAACTGCTCACTGCCTGCCTTCCTGATTGCCCTTAACTCTTCTGCCTGCTAGATGCCTAACTGGTCCCCTGCCAGCCTGTTTACCTCTAACTGCCCTTCCCTGCTGGCCTGGTCACCCCCAACTCCCCCCCTCTGCTGAGCTAGTCACCCCTAACTGCCCTCCCATGAAGGTTTGATTGCCCGCAACTGCCTTCCCTTGCAGGCCTGGTCCCTCGCAACTGCCTTCGCCTGCTGGCCATCTTGTACCGGCCATCTGGTGTCCACATGGGGGTAGCCATCTTTGACCACATGGGGGCAGCCATCTTTGACCATATGGGGGCACCAATCTTATGTATTGGAATGATGGTGAATTTGCATATTACTCTTTTATTAGATAGGATAGAGGCCTGGTGCATGGGTGGGGGCCAGCTAGTTTTCCCTGAAGGGTGTCCCAGATCAGGGTGGGGGTTTTCTTGGGGCATGGGGCAGCCTGGACAAGGGGCCTGTGGTGGTTTGCAGGCCAGCCACTCCCCCCAGCAACCCAAGTGGAGGCCCTGGTATCTGGGATTTATTTATCTTCTATAATTGAAACTTTGTAGCCTTGAGTGGAGGCCTAGGCTAGCCAGGATGTGCAGAAAGCTTGACTTCCTCCATCACCAGGGAAACCCAAGCCTTCTGCTTGCTCTGTGGCTGTAGCCATCTTGGTTGGGTTAATTTTCATACTCGCTCCTGATTGGATGGTGGGCGTGGCTTGTGGGTGTAACAGAGGTATTGTCAATTTGCATCTTACTTTTTTATTAGATAGGATAAAAGGGTAAGATGCAAATTGACCGTGCCTTTGTAATGCCCACTAGCCAATCAGGAGTGAGTATACAAATGATCACAACAATGTTGGCAGGTTAATTTGCATATGCAGGCACCAAGCACCCCGGCTTCTCTGGGCCTCTGGTCAGCGTGAGAAGGCAGAAAGGCATCTCAGGCCAGAGCAAAAAGGTGGCTCCAGCCAGAGCAAAGGCAGTTCCAGAAACCAGGGAAAGGAAAGTCCATTCTTGCATGAATCTTTGTGCATTGGGTCTCTAGTGTTATATAGGATCTAGTCTAAATATATAACATTTTAATGTTTTAAATTTGATACAGTGAGATAATTTAAAATAGTGAGCAAAAATATGACACAGTTGTAGGAGGCCACAAGAGAAAATGTGAAATTATATTTTGTTCTGCAGTTTTTAACTCCTCTTTTGGTGTGTATCTGTGGCTCTGCGTGTTAGTATTAATAAATGGGGAGGGAGCAATGGGAAGAGCTGTAGTTTTGTGGAGAGAAGAAATCAAGAGTAAATAAGAGGCCAACCGTACTCCTGGCTGTTTTATTGAAGAAATACATGCACTTTCTTTTCTGAATACACAACCTTGCCTTTGTCATGTGTATAGGAAATTCAAAGCCAAAAGAAACTCCTTTTCCATTCCTGTATTGACTTTTAATTGGAAGTTGCAGGCATCTTAAGGAATTTCTGCATGATGACTATTTGCTTAAAGGAAACCAAACCAATGTTTTTGCTTTTTTTCATTTAGAATGTGAACAAAGCTTTAAAGATTTGTGACCTAATGGTTTTCAAATTTGTAGAGCTGAGCTAAAAATAGAATCTCCTTCTTTCATCCTTAAGCTTTAAAACTCATAAACAGGATGTCAGCCCAGCAAACAACTGTACAAAACCATCAGAATGCTTCCAGAAGGTAACAAGGCTTCCCTTCCTAACTCAATCAGCAGGGGAACTGAGGCCGCTTTCCATATTTTATCTCCACATTGGTGGAAGCTGCCAATTCAGTCAATATACCAGTAAATGGCAAGACTTTGTCATTTGTAGAGCCAGGTTAAAAAAACTCTGGGCATTGTTTGCCTTTCACACATATTTGGTGGAGTTTGTGTGGAAAGAACATAGCTGTTAAATGGCTTGGCATGTATTTATTCACACAAATGTTGGCTCCTAGACTGTTGATACGTATCCAAGAAGACTTGACTCATTCAGAAAAATATGAAATCCACACACATATCAGCACTGACATCACTGATATATACGAGTCACATATTTCCATCTCAGAGCAATATCCACATGCAACAGAATGGTCTTTAGTCCAATTAGTGCTAGTCCTGAACGAAATTATTAACTTTGCAAAGAATATGTTCAAGTCCCCCACGCCACCACCACAACCCTTTTTCCCATCCCTGTTTCCACTTTGAAGATGCAGCATGGCTTTCATGCTATTTTTCTCGCTACCCTGACAACCAATTCCCCTACTTCTGAAAGAAAATGAACTCCCCTCCATCTTGTCCTATAGGGCTGGTACCCCTGCCTAAGCCCCCTCCCTTTTCTGGGAGTGGCCACAGGTGTGCCAGCAATGTACTAACTTCCCCGACCCCCACCCAAATGGACCAATGAAACTCCAGGAACACAGCGAGGGTCCTAATAAGGCTAAACCACAGAAAGATCCTAATTCAAGTGACCAATCTCTGTAACCCTCATCACTTTCCTAAGCTCCCTAATTATCCTACCCCATAAAACTCATTGTTCCCACCCAGCTCGCTCTCTCGCCTCGCTGCTGCGCCAGAAAGAGGCTAAGAGCCAAACCCGGGTTTGAATAAAGACTCTTTGCTTTTGCATCGGAAAAGGCTCCTTAGTGGTGGATTATTGGGGACCCCGAACTCTGGGCATAACACTTCCATGCCCCACCCTGCACTTTTCCAGGCAGCATAAACCTCCATATCCTCATCAAACCTTTCCTGTGGGCATTCCAAACCTTCAGTTGTCAGTTCTCTTCAGACACCTAATTGAGGTCTAAGTTGTTCATGGATAGATAAGATGTTTACATGTGAAGGAGAGAATTTGTCACTAGGTCAACATTACACTGTTCCTTGTAGTCCCTCTCACAAAAAGGTGCACCCATCTTACACCACATTGCTGGACTTCGACCTTGATGAAGCAGCATGAACACAAAGGGCTTGCTCCATGGATGCCATGGCAGGATGCTATGGCTCAGGAGTGGTGGACCACTGATCTACCTAAATTCCTTGTTTGACATAAAATACAAGTGAGTCATAGAGTGTGGAAGTGATTAGAAGTCCATCAGGCTTGGGATAAGAATCTAGGTTTCTCTGTTTCAAGTCTAGTGTCCTTTTCATTGCTAAAGAGGGAAAAAAAAAACACTTCCAGTTCCAAGCACTCAGCCATCATCTTGCACAATGGACGTTAACTGCCTCTTGCTTTCTGAAGGCCCATATGGCTTTCTCAGTCTTACTTGAAAACACAAGGAAACAATGTGCTTCACACAAGGAAATCATATAACTGACCCACCATAAACAGAGAAGGTGTGTTGAGGGACTTTTTATTGTTTTTTATCTGCAGTAATCAGTTTATTCTCTTTTGACTGAGCATTTTATTTAGGATTCTAGTCTCAGACTCTGGAATGTCACTTTTCTACCAATTAGCATTTGGTCTCATTAGCATTTGTAGTAACTAACTGGTAGGAGGCCCTTAGTGGCTTGTATCCAAACCATTCATTCACCTTTGGCCACAAAGATGAATAAATAATCCACCTGCAGGCCACTGGAAGAGTGAAATAGCAAAGCTTGGGTCTATGGTCTCACCAGCAATTTATAATGTCTTAATAAATTCTTCCTTTTCCATGCTTGCTTCCTCCAAAAATAGCCCTCATAGTTAGTGAAGGGGTTCAGAACAGGCCTCCCCAAGATATTCTACTTTTGCATGTGGATTATTTTGAGCTGAAGAAAATCAAAATCTTGTGGACTCAAGAGAAACTTTTACTTCTCCCTTAAAGACTAAATTTGGAAACCTTGCCAATAATAGAAGTTATCACCAGAAATATGTTTTTATGACCTATCTATGTATGGGTGGCACAAATTTCTAATTACTCAACACCTGCTCTTGTTATTGTCTTGTGACTTACCTTCCTCTCCTCTGAAGCCTTAGGGCATCTCCCCTCATTCCTTAGCTCAGGAGGCCATATACACCTCATTTTACCTTTCTGTCTCTGAACCTCTCATACATATGGGGTCTCTGTATATATGTGAAAGGGCAGAGCAGGACTGACTCCACTTCATACCATGTCCTCTATCTTGTGTAGCTGTGTCTCTGACCTGACCCCTCCTCCAAGAAAGGCTGGAGAATGTGTCAGTTCCCCAGCTCACCCTTAAATCAGCCAATGGGGATGCAGGGGGAACTTCAAAAGTATGCTGACCGCTTCCTGTCTTTGTATAACCAGCCCTCACCCAACCAATCGGGATCGGCTAACTCAGTGGTCCGAGGAGGCCCCACCTCCCCCTAATAAAACCTTTATTCCCTAAAGACTCGCTCTCTTCCTGCATCCTCCGCTGCACTGCGACGGTGGAGGCGGAGAGCCAAACCCAGGGCTTGAATAAAGGCTCTTTGCTTTTGCATCGGACTCGGCTTCCTGGTGGTCTTTGGGGATCTTGAAATCTGGGCATAACATATGTATATGATTAAATTTGGTTACTTTCTCTGGTTAATATGTCTCGTGGAGCTTTAATTATTAGGCCAGCTGAAAGAATCTAGAAGGGGAGAGAAACATTTCTTCCTCTCCCTCCTTAGTACTTTCACTGGAAGGGAATGGCAAGTCACTTGTCCTTATGCTTGTAATTTTAATTTGTTCTACTCATAGTTAATCACCATGAGCAACTAGCAATGACTCTGTTTGTGTGGTATATTTCCAGTTACTCCTCCTTCTTCACTTGTTATTATGGCTAAAGTGAGCTTATTGAGAAGTCCAATTTTTATATTAGTCTTCTTCTTTAGCACATGAGAGAAGGGACAAAGTTTTTTGCTCCCTCTCTGCAATGTCTTAAAGATTAAGTAATTCAAGATGCTTGCCTTCAACATCATAACATATATTCTCCTAGTAAAAAAATTATGCTTCTTTCAGTTTCCATATTAGCAAATACAAGCTGTTTTTGGGGAAAAATAGGTATTAATATGAACATAAGTCATTATATATGTGTGTGTATGTGTGTTTATACACACACACACACAAACACACACACACACACTGAGTGGCCAGATTATTATGATCTCTGAACACATAATAATCTGACCACTCAGTGAATATCCTATATAATAAAAGGCTAATATGCAAACTGTCCCCTCCCCCTGGCCAGGCTGGCCAGACCCCTCTCTCCCATACATTAATTCATGCGTGCGCGTGCACACACACACACACACACTGAGTGGCCATATTATTATACATTCAGAGATCATAATAATCTGGCCACTCAGTGTATATACTAGAGGCTCAGTGCACAATATTCATGTACTGGGGTGGGGGTGGGGCATTCCCTCACGCTGGCCTGTGCCCTCTGGTAGTCCGGGATCCCCCAAGGGGTCCTTAGCACTGCTGTGGAGGCAGGAGAGGTTCCCACCACTGCCTCTGTGCTCGCCAGCCATGAGCCCAGCTTTTGGCTGAGCTGTGCTTCCCTTGTAGGAGTGCACTGACCACCAAGGGACAGCTCCTGCATTGAACATCTGCCCTCTGATGGTCAAAATGCATGTCATAATGACGGGTCATTTTGTCATTCAGTCAATTTGCATATTAGGGTTTTATTATATAGGATTATATGTTTGATTTCAAAAACTTTCTAAATTCAAGTCTTAGCCTGCAGACTTGGAATACAATTAATTACTGATTTTTTAAAAGAATAGAAACTATAGAAAACAAAGCCAACAAAAAGATTATTTCTCTGATGAAGGGACTCTACAAGTATTACAACTCTATGCCAAATAAAGAGGCTGCAACCAGTCAGTGCACTTGTCTCTAAGACCTTTTAAGTCAATGCAAATATTTTACCTTATATTGGTAATTTTCTTTGGAAATTATTTGATTCCTTATAGAGTTTACAAGCTCTTTAAAGTCGGGCACTTAGTTCATCTATTCTCATTCATTAATTCAAAAAGTATTTATTCAGCACCTGCTCTAAGGCTTGCAAAGTTCTCTATAGATGATTGAGGCTAAAAGAAAAAAGTTTAACGAAGATGCTTTAATGCACCAGAACAACATTTTGTATAATTTTTAGCCTCAATTTCTATAGATGGATCATCTCTTCCATCTCATGGCAAACTTCAGTATCACAGATTTTTCTTTCAGTATTCAAGAACATTATTCCATGGAAACAAGCAATTGACTGTGAACTATTTTTGCAGTTCGTATAGCACCATGGATGAGTAATAAACATGAATGAAAAAGATTTATGGTTTAAATGTTTCTAGAGAATATCTCTTTCAAAGCCAAAGATGTTCCCTGATGCACTGAAAGCTACCCATGAATCTAATTAATACTGCGTCTTGTGACTCCTCATTGGAGTCTAAGCTCCATGAGAGTAGACACTAAGTCTATCCTATTTGCCACTGTATATCTAGTGCTTATACAGTATTAACTATTCAATAAATACATGTGAATGAATGAGTGAATGAATAAACTGAGTTGACTAAATTTTTATTTAACATGACATCCAACATCATCTAGAAGCAGCCCGAAATCACTTCGCTTTCTTCTACATACCCTGAATGTTTTGCTAGTCTCTGGCCATGACATGCTCCCTTTATATTTCAGACTCTTTGCTCAAGCTATTTGAAGCCTGGATTACAGAGCTGAAGTGGTTAAGATTGTAATTTTCTGGGATTAAACCACCTGTGGTTTGTCAGTGTTGCCACTTACTTGTTAAGAGGGCTCAAACAAGTTACCTGCCTTCTTAGTATCTGGGTTTTATCACCCCAGAAGGCAAAATCAGTGGTCGGCAAACTCATTAGTCAACAGAGCGGCAAACCACAGGGCGAGATGAATGTTTATTGAATTTCTGGAATAAAGTGTTCCTGTTCAATTTATACTTAACAGAATTTCAGTGATGAGTAAAGATGCAGATGTTGTTGATATAAGGGGTTTTATTAGAGCCACATAAAACCCATACAGGTCCTAGTTGGTCAAGGAGTTTTAGTTTAAGCTAAATACCTTGGCTCAGTTTAGTGACAATCTTTAACGTATAGATTTTGAGATTTACAAAAATGTTATTAATTAGGGGTTCCACTTAATCAGAGTTTACAGAATATCCAATTTTCTATTGCCTAGAGCCTCATTAAATATTGGGTTTGATGACTAGAAAAGAAAGCAAATAACTGAGGATTTAATGTCTGGGATTTATTTTATTCTTTCCTATTTTTCTTCTTAAAATATTATTTTTAAAGCAGAAATCACAAACTTTCAACAGAAGGGAAGGAAAAAAGGGAGGAAGGAAGAAAGGGAGGGAGGAAGAACCCATAGTACTGTATAGTAGTACTATCTATTGTCTTTAAAAAATCCATCATAGATAAGAAAATAAAGGAGAAATTCACTTGTTTTGCCCGATATTTGTCCCTCTGCATCAGATCGGAAAAGAATTGACAATACTTAAGTGCTAACATTTACTGTTTACAATGTAGTAGACACTGTGCTCAGTGTGTAAAATAAATTATTTAATATGACAGCCCTGTGAACAACGCTGTGAGCCATATTCCCAATGTATCAAGAAAAGAAACTGAGGCAAAAGTATTCAAGTTTCTTGTCTAAATATCCAAAGTGCAGAGCAGTGAAGTAATACTGAGAAAACCCATCAATGAGGATGTCCTAATTTAAGATTTTGGGGTTGTTTCAGGACTTTTGATCATATCCAAGGTAGACCACTGAGTAAATTGGTGGGATTGCTACCTGCCCAAACTGATTAAACCCAATTGATTTTATTATTATTATTTTTCATCTTTATTGCTGAAAATATTACATAAATCCTTCCTTTATTCCCATTAATGCCTTCCAGCCCAATCTCATTCCTCTCCCAGGCCCTCACCACCCCACTGTCTGTATCCATGAACTATACATATATGCATACAAGTTTATTGGTTGATCTCTTCCCTCCCACCCTCCCCTGCCTTCCCTCTGAGGTTCAATGGTCTGTTCATGTTTCTATGTCTCTGAGTCTATTTTTGATCATCAGGTTACTTGGTTCATTGCATTCCACATATGAGTGAGATCATGTGATACTTTTCTTTCTCTGACTGGCTTATTTCATTCACGATACTACTCTCTAGGTCAATCCACGCTGTTGCAAATGGTAAGAGTTCTTTATTTTTCATTGCCATATAGTATTCCTTTGTATCAATGTACCATAGTATTTTTGTGTGTTTTTTTTCCCCACTCATATACTGAACCCAATTGATTTTAGATGAATGTCTGGAATTTTTTGAGTGAGCCAAGTCAACCACAAAGTAATCCCACTGATTACTCAGCAATCACTATTGTGGCTAAACCAAATCTAATCATCATGGGGGGGAAAAGTTGATTTGATTTTTGTGTGAATTGAACCACCCTTGTAAAATGCAAAGAATGGAATCACTCTACTAAACTGGAACCTTAATAAAATCTTAGTGGTCCTCTCCCATTTCCAATCCTCAAGTTCAATTAAGTGACATTTTTTTTACTTTACTAACATCTCACATGTGCATGCCAGTAAAGTTCACAATTGTTACTCCACACAGCTGTGGTTTACAGCTTCTCTTCACATACAAGATGCTGGCACCAGAGCAAAATGATTAACTTTTATATGCTTCTAACATATGGACTAGACTGTTAGAATCTGGTCTTCTGCTCTAAAGAGAAAAATAGTTTTTATTAGCATGACCTAAATTCTTGGGGGGAAAATGTTAAATTGTGATCCCTCTCTAAGTAGAGAGATTACAGTTTTAATGGCTTTGAGGAAAATTCTCAAGGTTTTTTACAGTTTATCCATTTATTTCACTATTAAATCTCCTAATGGGGCTTTCAGGTCATTCCTCCCCTTCCCTTTACTAAAAGATAACTCTGGGCACTTCAAGTCAAATGAGAATTTTCCTCCAATATGAGCTATGAAATAAAAGCAAAGAACTTTTCATCCTTAAATGGGGACATATTTCTTTTATATGAATGAGAAAGATGCTGGCTAAGAGAATCAGAATGTATTTTTCTTGCATTTCTGACCATTTGAAAAAATGAAAAGCTGCTATATTTGCTATATTTGACAGGATCATTAAGAAATAAAACAAAATGGCTCTATATTGAAGTGCCACTTAAAAATAAAATGTACATTCACTCTCACTTTTAGGAGCAATGTTTAAAATGTGTTTGGAGAGAAACCAAGATGGAGGCATAGGTGAACACTTAAACTGCTGCCTGGCACAACAATTTCAAAACTACAACTAAAGGACAGAACGGACATCGTGCAGAACCACAGCAAAGCTGGCTGAGTAGAAATTCTACAACTAGAAGGAAAGAGAGGGCCTCATGGAGACTCAGAAGAGCTTCAAAAAGCTGAGGTACAGAGACACGCACATGGAGAGGATGGGCGACAGAGTGCCTAGCTGGCTTCCTCTAGCAGGAAGGAGACGGAAACTCCTGACTGCACTGAACCCCAGTTCCAACTGCACTGAACCCCAGTTCCAGGTGAGACCCTTACAAGGGGGAGTCCAGACTGTCATGAAAAGGGAGGAGTGTATGGAAACTTAGGGGAGCTGCAAAAGGCAGAGGTCTGGAGGCACGCACAAGTGCGTGCAGAGAGGACTGACTGCTGATTGTGCTCTCTGGGTTTCTCTAGCGGCAGGAAGATAGAACCTCCCAACTGCGCTAAAATCCAGTTCTGACTGCACTGAACCCCAATGTGGGCGAGAAACTGTGGAGCCAGATTCATACAGGTCCCCAGAGTGCACGGAAACTCAGGGGAGCAGAAAAGGCAGAGGTCTGGAGGCGCACATGCACGAATGCATGCAGAGAGGGCTGCAGCAATTACTGAGGGACACTGATACCCAGGGGCCTCATAGGGCAGGGCTGACAGGAAACCAAGGCTATCTGCTCAGCTCTGAAACTTGCCCCATCCAAGCTGAGCGCAGAGGCTTTGGTAATCTTATAAGTCTTGTATCATAAGCTGATTCCAGCACAGAAGTTCTCCTGGCATAGACACAGCTGATCCTTACAACCAGTGGACTTGAAGGTCAATTCCCCCCCAGTGATACCAAAAACAATCAAGACTTAACTACCTCAAGGCTATATAGACAGTCTACAAAGGGGTACACCAAGAGTGTCCACCTCAGGTAACCGGGGAGGCAGAGCTACTGGGCCATATAGGACATCTAGCACACAAAGCTACTCTACAAACTCAGTGAAGCAGGAAAAAAGCAGAGACAACGGGACAGATCACAAATGAAAGAAATGGGGGAAAACAAATGACTGGATATAGAGTTCAAAACCACAGTTATAAGGTTTTTCAAGAATTTCCTAAAAAAGATGAATAAGTTTAGCAAGACCCAAGAGGAGATGAAAAAGGACCAACTAGAAATTAAACATACACCGACTGAAATAAAAAATATTATACAGAGACCTAATAGCAGACTAGAGGAACATAAGAATCAAGTCAAAAATTTGAAATACAAAGAAGCAAAAATTTGAAATACAAAGAAGCACTCAACTGGAAAAGAAAAAAGAATCCAAAAATATGAAGAGTGTATAAGGAGCCTCTGTGACAACTTCAAGTGTACTAACATCCAAATTATGGGGGTGCCAGAAAAAGAGAGAGAGCAAGATACTGAAAACCTATTTGAAGAAATAATGACTGAAGACTTTCCTCACCTGGTGAAAGAAATAGACTTACAAGTCCAGGAAGCACACAGAACCCCAAACAAAAGGAATCCAAAGAGGACCACACCAAGACATATCATAATTAAAATACCAAGAGCAAAAGACAAAGAGAGAATATTAAAAGCAGCAAGAGAAAAAGAGTTAATTACCTACAAGAGAGCACTCATAAGATTGTCAGCTGATTTCTCAAAAGAAACTATGCAGGCCAGACGGGAGTGGCAAGAAATATTCAAAGTGATGAATAGCAAGAACCTACAACCAAGATTACTCTACCCAGCAAAGCTATCATTCAGAATTAAAGGTCAGATAAAGAGCTTCACAAATAAGAAAAAGCTAAAGGAGTTAACACCAAACCAGTATCATGTGAAATGCTGAAAGGTACTCTTTAAGAAGAGGAAGAAGAAAAAAGTAAAGATAAAAATTATGAACAACAAATACATATCTATCAACAAGTGAATCTAAAAATCCAGTGAATAAAAAATTTGATAATCAGAATAAACTGGTGAATATAATAGAATCAGGGGTATAGAAAGGGAATGGACTGAGAATTTTCAGAGGGAAAGGAATTATGGGGATGCAGGGAGAGACTGGAGAAAAGTCATACACCTATGGATGAAGACAATGGCAGGGGGCGGGGGGGGCGGGGAGGCAGGTAAAGGCATAAGGAGGGGAGGGAAGCAGGTGGAGAGGAGCTATGGGGAGAAACAATTGTAATAATCTGAACAATAAAGATTTATTAAATAAAAATAAATAAAATTTGTCTGGGAAAGACAGTGGATCTCATTCACAATAAATACCAACTTTCCCAATATTAGGCATCATTACCACTCCATATGGAAGGTTTTAGTTTCTAGTGTTTAAGATTATTTTTAGTTTTCTAGGGACATAACAGCAACAGAGTCCCTAGAGCTAGGAAAGCATGAAGGACTTTAAGAAATGGGACCCAGGACCCATGCTGAAAGGCTGTCCTAGACAAGACGTGGGGGAAAATTCTCTAATCAGCATTGCCACAGTGGGTCCCATTTGACTCTCTCTCTCTCTCTCTCTCTCTCTCTCTCTCTCTCTCTCTCTCTCTCTCTTTCTCTCTCTCCAAAATAGTTGTCAGCTAGCCAGTGTGGCTCAGTGGTTGAGTGTCAACCTAAGAAAAAGATTAGGAGGCAGAGAAGGGGCACAGATGAATGGTGTGGTGATGAGAGTGAAGGGACAGAAATAACTCCAGAAAGTAGAATTAGCATGGATAATGGCATGGCACTATGAAGCACTGTGAGCAGTTCTGGCTGTATGTTCTGTATATAAATGAAGTAGAAGGCATTGTCTTGTCCTCATGGAACTTACAATTTTCTCAAGTACACAAGACTGTTATATGAGACAACTGCATAGCTGGGTAGGCCAAAGTATGTATTAAACTTCACAGCTCTGCTTGTAAATTATTGGAGATGAGTATAATTAACATTTGCTATTTCCTTTATTCAAATGACCCTCAGTATCATTTGCTCTACTCCGGAGACACAAACCTAACTCTTGCCTATTCCTGGCAGGTGCTGGGAAGACTCCACGGCTAGTGATGGCACCTTCCAGCTCCCAGGGTCACACCTGTAGAAAGCAGCGTGGTTCTCTGCTGTGCCTTGAGTATGAAATCATCCTATCGAGGCATCTCAATTCATTGGGGATAAGCAAGAAACGGTAATACTTTTGCCTGCAACTTCCCCACTCATGCTGACACCTCACCTCTCTATGAGGACAGGAGCTCTCTTACTCATATTTCAGCTCCATTTTATAGAATCACCTGATATTTTCTGTTATTACAGATTATTTTTGGTTTTGAAGATTCCTTCTTATTTATTTTTAACCTTTACTAGCATACCAATTCAAAGTTCTTTGCCCCATTCTCCCTTTCCCTCCAGGGTGGACAGATGCTTTCATGACTGACAGAGTCCTCTCTCAACACCTATGCTCTGGATCAACTCCTCTGGTGCAGAAAGAGGATGAAGAAAGGGGAAAGGGCAGAGTTCTGTGTCCCTGACTGGCAGAAATGGTGAATTATCTGGCTGGTCACAACTGTCCCTGCTGCTCATCCTGAACGAGCCCCTCAACTCTTAGTGATCTGTTATGGACTGAACTGTACCAACACCTCCCCCCTAATTTATATGCTGAAATCATGATACCCCAGAACCTCAAAATTTGACTTAATTTAGAGATAGAACCTTTAAAAAGGTGCTTAAGTTCAAAAGAGGTCCTATGAGTGGGCCTCATCCGTTATGACTTCATTGTCCTTATAGGAAGAGATTAGAACAGAGAAAATATACAAACAGATCAAGGGGCGACCATGTGGGAGCACAGGTTTTCTTAAATAAATGGCTGCGTTTAAAAATTATAGGTGAAGGAACTAGAAGAACCAAAAGAATGTTTGAAAAAGAAGAAGAAACTTGGAGGAATCACACTTCTTGCCTTTAGGACTTACTAAATGCTACAAGAGGCAGTGTGGTATTGGTGAAGAGTTAGATATGTAGATCAATAAAACAGACCCACACAAATATAACCAATTGGTTTTTGACAAATGAGAAAGCTGGTCAGTGGAAAAAGGATAGTCATTTCATTAAATGGGCACACTTATGAAAAAATGAATCTCCATACCTTGTACAAAAATTAACTCAAAATAAATGCTAGATGTAAATGCAGAATGTAAAAGTAGCTACTGAATGTCCAATCACACAGTTCCACGCCAACTCCATGGGAACACCCTTGTTCTCTCTAGTCAGTCTTTGACACCCTGCTCAAGTCTCCCTTTCTCATCTGAGTGGTTCTCTTCAGGAGCCCCCTTCCTCTCCCACAGTATTTCAGATCAGCATCAGGAACCCCCCTCCACCCAGCAGCTGGCCATCATTTTCCATCTTGCTTCCTTCCCTTTGTCTTCAGTCCTTTCCCCCCTTAATCATCCCGCTTCCACTTCCCGCTCCTTTCCATGCTTAGAAACTTCATTACTCCCAGACTGCTCAATTTTCTCTAGCCTTTTATTTGTTTTTTAATCTCTTCCAAAAAGCCTTTCTGAATTAAAAAACAAAAAACTTCTTTTTCATATCAACTCATAGTATTTCCTTCTATTTTTTAAAATATGTTTTTTTATTTTTATTTTAGAGAAGGAAGAGGGCGAGAAACACGTCAACTGGCTGCCTCCTGCACGCCCCCTACTGGGGATTGAGCCAGCAAGGGAGGGGGGAATAAATAGCCTCTCAGTGCAGGGGACAACACTCAGTACATTGAGCCACACCAGCCAATGCTCTTCTATTGTTACTTGTATAGACACAGTGATCATATCGCCCACTTTATTTACATGCCTGTTCAGAATTTACTTTTTTTTCCCTTACTTTTTTTATATGTATTAGGATTTGGTACTATCTGTCCCTGACTATTTTGACTGGGATTTTCTTTTAGTCCTCATAGAAATCACCTATGCAGATATACTTCTTGGAAAGAATCCAAGATGGCGGCATAGGTAAACACCTACACTGCTGCCTTGCACAACAATTTCAAAACTACAACTAAAAGACAGAATGAACATCATCCAGAACCACAGGAAAGCTGGCTGAGTGGAAATTCTTCAACAGAAGGAAAGAGAGGGGCTCCCAGTGAACCAGAGAAGCTGCAAAAAAGCTGAGGTACAGAGACTTGAGCGAGGAGAGAGCGGGTGCTGGAGAACCTGGCTGGCTTTCTCTGGCAGGAGGGAGACAGAGACTCTCAAAGGCATTGAACCCCTTATCCTAAGACACTAACCCCCAGAGCCAGCTGAAACTCATATGGGGGGAGTTTGGACTGTGAAGGGGGAGAAGTGCACGGAAATTTAGGAAGTCACAAAAGATCAGAAGTCTGGTGGCGCTCACGGCGCTGCGCGCAGAGGACCGACTGCTGATTGTGCCGCTGGCTTTCACGAGCAGGCAGGAGAAAGACCCTCCCAACTGTGCCACTTCTAACACCACTAAACCCCAGTTTCGGGCAAAACCTTGGGGACCCAGACTCGTATGGTCCCGGAGCACAGGGGAGCTGAAGGAGCAGCAATCTAGAGGCACTGTGAGAGAGAGCTCGCACACACAGGGACCACTCCAGCAATTACCCAGTCACCTGAGTGAGACTCAGGCGACATGAAGGGCGGGGCCGACTGGAAGGCAAGGTGGTCCATTAAGCCCTGAGACTCCACCCATTTCAAGCTCAACAGAGAGGCTTTTGCAGTTTTGCAACTCTTATATCATAAGACTGAATCCAACACAGAAATTCTCGCGGCATAGTGAAAATGCTGAGACAAAGGAAGGGATCACAAACAAAAGAAATGGAGGAAAACAAATGACTGAATATAGAGTTCAAAACCACACTTATAAGGTTTTTCAAGAATATCCTAGAAAAGTTGGATAAAGTTAGCGAGAGCCAAGAGGAGATGAAAAAGGCCCAACTAGAGATGGAAAAGGCCCAACTAGAGATGAAAAATGACCAACTAAAAATTAAACATACACTGACTGAAATAAAAAATATTATACAGAGTCCTAATAGCAGACTAGAGAAAGGCAAGAATCAAGCCAAAAATTTGAAATATATAGAATCAGAAAACACTTAACTGGAAAAGCAAGAAGAGAAAAGAATCCAAAATGTAAAGATAATGTAAGGAGCCTCTGGGACAGCTTCAAGCATACCAACATCCAAATTATGGGGGTGCCAGAAGAAGAGAGAGAGCAAGATTCTGAAAACCTATTTAAAGAAATAATGACTGAAAACTTCCCACATCTGGTAAAAGAAATAGACTTACAAGTCCAGGAAGCACACAGAACCCCATATAAAAGGAATCCAAAGAGGACCACACCAAGACACATCATAATTAAAATACCAAGAGCAAAAGACAAAGAGAGAATACTAAAAGCAGCAAGAGAAAAACAGTTCATTACCTATAAGGGAGCACCCATACGAATGTCAGCTGATTTCTCAACAGAAATGATGCAGGCCAGACGGGATTGGCAAGAAATATTCAACGTGATGAATAGCAAGAATCTACAACCAAGAATACTCTATCCAGCAAAGCTATCATTCAGAATTGAAGGGCCAATAAAGAGCTTCACAGATAAGAAAAAGCTAAAGGAGTTCATCAACTCCAAACCAGTAATATATGAAATGCTGAAAGGTGCTCTTTTAGAAGAGGAAGAAGAAAAAGGTAAAAGCCAAAAAATTATGAACAACAAATACATATCTATCAATAAGTGGATCTAAAAATTAAGTGAATTAAAAATTTGATCAACAGAATAAATTGGTGAATATAATAGAGTCAGGAGCACAGAAAGTGAGGGGACTGATAATTCTCAGGGGGAAGGTGTGAAGGGTGGACAGGGAGAGACTGGACAAAAATTATACACCTATGGATGAGGTCAACGGGAGGAAGGTAAGGGTAGAGGGAAGGGTGGGAGCTGGGTGGAGGGGAACTATGGAGGGGAAAAAGAGAAACAAATGTAATAATCTGAATAATAAAGATTTAATAAAACAAAAAAGAAATCACCTATGCATAGCATCTTATTTAGAAAGATGATACACATGTACTTATCTATTGACTGCAATATACACCCAAATTAAACAGAATGAAGTGGGCCTCTGGGTGCCGAGGAACGGAATCACCAGGACTCCTGCCAGGGCTGGCTTCTTACAGCCTCTGTTTCAGGAAGAGCCGAGGACCGTCCATGTCCTTGACTCTGGAACTTGGTCATTTAGAGTCAGCTCATCCTGTTAAACTCATTTGCTGAACTGTCAGGATGGAGGAGCAGCCATAAATAGAAAATGAAAACTCAGAGATAGTTACTAATGGCTCTTCTTAGGAGCTTAAAGCATTTAATTTGGGGAGCTACAGAATCAGGAACTGACAATCAACAAGAATGTTAGCAGTGAAAGCATTACCATTCTTTGCAGATACAACACGGAGGTTCATCTTGCCCCCTCCACATCCAAATAAAAGGAGAGTCAGCCCTTAGCAGGTTTGGCTCAGTGGAGAGAGCACAGACTAAAAGGTCCTGGGTTTGATTCTGGTCAAGGGCACAAACTTTGGTTGTAGGCTCGTCCCCCACATGCCGGATGCAACCAAACAATGTGTCTTTCTCACATTGATGTTTCTCTCTATGCATCTCCCCTTCCCTTCCACACTCTAAAAATCAATGGAAAAATATCTCGGGTAAAGATGAACAAACATAAATGAAAAGGGGAGCCAGTGGAAGTCAAGATTGAGAGACTTGACAGTTGATTTTACTGTAAATCAAATTCCAAGGGAGAGACCTGAAGGAGCCCATGGAGACAAAGCTCAGTTCTAGCTTCTGATGCAAAAACCAGACTTTCAGGCTCAGACGATGTTCCCTCTGGAGCTATTCTTGTTTCTTATAGTTTTTCCCTAGTTCCTAAAGCCTTTGAGACCCCAAATTACTCTTTGGAAGTCAGGATTCATAATAAAAAGGCAGAAAAAGGTTTTTTTCAGGATCCTTTTGAAACCTCTTCTCTTTCCGCCCCTGAGCCTTTTGAACTTTTCTCTAGTTTACTAGTAGGGAGTGGAACATTGCCCAAAAAGGAAAATATACCATGAGACCTTGTTAGAACATCTTTCCTTTTAATGTTTTTATACGCAGATCATTCAGTTTGAGAAGTCCCAGCTGAAGGGTTAGAAAGCAGTGTTGCTGCCACATCAAATTTTCATACATAAAATCTTCAGAGCATTTCCTATCAATAGGAAGAATTACAAAGAAAATTTCATCACCTCTGGCCCATCATCAGGCCTAAAGTGGTCGTACAAGAGGGGAACTGAGAGAACCCATATTGACTGCAGCTGCCTCCATTTACCCAATCGACACCGAATACCTTGGAATCAAAGTGTGCCCTTCAGGCGGAGGCATGGCCCCCACTAGAGGCAGCTGTGTGCCAGCAGGAGCCGCTGCTGGTGTGGGGTGGGCGAATGCAGAAACCTGGGAGATGCTAATGACCCCCGGGCCTCATGTTCTGTGCTTTTCAGTATTAGGGATGTGCAATGTGAACAGGAAACAGGAAAATGCCAATTGCGGTCCTCTGCCTGATTTTACGTCATGGTTTTACACAAACACACACAGAGGTCAATCCTCTCAATCTTGATAAGGGATTAAACCGAAGACCAATATTTCTGTTTGATATCCACTCATAAAGGGGTTGTTGCCCAGCAGCCCAGAGAGGAAGCTGATTTAAAGGAATGTTGCCCTGAGACCTCTGATGCCTGTCAATGAAAGCAAGGACAGCCACTGTCCAGCTAGCGGTAAACTTCAACTGGACAGAGAACCTTAAGTAAAAAAAAGTAGAGGCTTTGGTTTTTTTAAGATTCTAAGGTACCTTCTCTGTGTTTTGGGGAGAAAAGAATTATTGTGAAACAGAAAGCATGCACAATGTAAATGTACAGCATAATAAATACTATAAAACCAACATCCATGCGACCAACTCCAAGACCAGAAACCGGAGCATTGCCAACATCCCACGGAGACCTGACCTCTCCTCTCAGATCTGAGGGCCCAGCGCTGGACCTCTTCTTTAAGTTTGGGACTAACAGCCTCCAAGGGTTCCAATTTTGACCTTTTCTATAGGTCACCCCCTAAAAGTTTATGAAGGCATCGCCCATAATATCTATGTTCACTGAATTAGTGCTGCATTTAAGTATTTGAGGGTCTCAAGCAAGATAAATAAAAATGACCAAGAAAATGGTTATTCATGCATTGATAATATTAGTATATTCTTTTCCAAAACGCCAGGTATGTGGGGCCTTGCTTCAGCCAGAATAGTGGGATGTACAGCCAGGTTTCCCTTCGTAAGGGGCCTGTGCCTTAAACATGTGTTTGCAATTTTAGCAAAAGCAGCACAACCTACTTCTGTCCATTAAGGTCTTTCCACTTTCAAAGGCTGTAATATAATAACCCCCCCCCCAAAAAAAAAACCCACATAATACAGATGTTTTAAAATTTAGAAGCTTAATTAATGGTCTGACCTATAACATAAGATGTACAATCTCTTTAGAGCTGAGTTTTGAGGACAAATATAGTCGTAAGTAGATACATTAATATCTAATTTTAGGCAGAAAATGAAGGTAAAAGGATGTTCCAGTGGCTCTCAGGCAAAGCCATATTATCTCTATCTCTGTATTCTCCTTTGCTGCCTAAACAGTGCCTTACAACTAGGAGCTGTCCTATAAATGCTTGTTGTTCGAAGGCATTTTTACTTGAATAATTTCAGAAAAAAGAAAACAGAATCATGCTTATTAGTTTTGATGTGTATTCATGGCTTGTTATTTATACTCAAAATGTAGAGGAAATAAAGCTTGAGATTTCAAAAAAAATTATGCATAATATACAACTCAGGAATACAAGGAAGCTTCTCAGGAAGGCACTTTTTAGTTCCCTCCAGTTGGTGTAGAGTGCAGCATTAAAGCAAGATTCAGGAAGAGTTAAAAGACAGGAGGAAAGCTCTTTCGGAGAAAAACGTAAAAAAAATTCTCTTTGTTCCTGTTCCTGCTTTTAAGTGATCAGGACCAATGGAAGGCAGAGCCTTATTTCCTACACAGCGCCACCTAGTGGCATAGACTGTAAACTTTAAAAAAATTTTGGCAGAGGTTGAAAAATTGGAAATGCCAAAGCTGTGAACAGATTTGACAAATCATTATTTATATTTATGGGAGAGTGCTAATGTCAACTGACAAGTTTCTTGTATATATTCTATTTCAAAGAGTACATTTTCTATTCATAATGGCTTCTTTTCGCCTCTGCATAGTCATCTGATGAGACTACGCCATCGTATCTAGTGAGGAAGCACCAGTCCTGCCCACACCTGCCCATTCTCCAGAAGTTTATAATGAAACAAATCCTGACTATGCCCTAGGGAGGTCTGGAGAGGAAGCTAGAGGGCAGCCTTCTCGTGGGCACCCTACTATTTTGTTTAAAGGAGCATGTTTGAATAAAGTTAAGAGCCTGGTTTCAACTTTTTTCCCAAGTTAAGATAAAGCAAAGGTTGTAGACTGGCTTTTTTCTTAACCCAGATTTTTATTCCTCTGCATCTTGCTGAAAATCAGACCTAGCAGCAACTCTCTTTTAACATGCAAAGATCTCATGCTAGACACAGGTGTCAACAATTTCAAGAGGGATGTGGGAAGAAAAGAAGAGGAAATTATGAACAATGATAAAGACGTTTCTCACCCTCCATTCTTACAAGTATACCCATATCGGTTTCTAGATATAGCTTCAAAAAAAAAAAAATAAAGCCCTTGAGAGGACAGCTGTGGGAAGATCTGATTTTTCCCAGCTAAAAACAGCAGAATCCTAAGTAAATCAAAGGAACATGACCCAATTAAAACTCATTTAGCAAAGATCAGCAACTTCCTGCTTCCTGGCATGAGAACTGACTAAGCAACTAAACGTAAGTTGACTGTAAGTAGGCATAGGCTGTGGATGTAGTGGATGTAGGCCAGCAATGAATCAGTTCAAAGTTGGTTAGGGGAGTAGTAGGATGTAGTCCATGACTGGGTGGGAAATTGGACCAGGTAACCTCTGAGAACCCCATGATTGAATGGCTTTGATTCCTACACTCCCTTCACTTGGAATCATACATGAATAAGAATACTCTTCCTAATATTCCAGGTCAGTGGTTGGCAAATTCATTAGTCAACAGAGCCAAATATCAACAGTACAATGATTGAAATTTCTTTTGAGAGCCAAATTTTTTAAACTTAAACTATTTCTAATGTCACTTTCCAAAATAGACCTGCCCTGGCCATGGTATTTTGTGGAAGAGCCACACTCAAGGAACCAAAGAGACACATGTGGCTCATGAGCTGCAGTTTGCCAACCACTGTTCTAGATAAACTGAAACCATGTTAAAGTGTTAGCATGAATAAATAACATATGGTTTTATAAGTACAAGAATGAAAAGAAGCAGGAAGAGAAAATGAGAAGTGTGAGAGTTCATGTTAGAGAAAGTGTGTGTGTGTGTGTGTGTGTGTACATATTCTATCTAATAAAGAGGGAATATGCTACTTGACACTCACACATTGCAAAGATGGTGGCACCCACAGCCAATAAGGAGGGAATATGCTAATTGACTGCCACACTCTCAAAGATGGGCGGCACCCACAGCCCCCTGGGGTGCCACGCACCTGCCTTTAGAGTCCAGTCCCTAAGCCCCCCAGCCTCCTAGGGCTGCCGGAGGGCTGGCTGGCTGAGGCTTGTACTACCAACAGTGGCAGTAGCAGAGGTATGATGGGGGCATCAGCTTCACCTGATCACTGGGTCACCTCCTGCCCCTGCGGGCTCGCAGACTGTGAGAGGGGGAAGGCTAGGCTGAGGGACCCTCTCCAATGCATGAATTTTCATGCATCAGGCTTCTAGTCCTATTAATGAGAGGAATATGGTAATTATCCTTTATGCCTTGAGGCATAACGACCAGATCACAGATCTGCAAGAGGGTGGGACAGCGAACTACAAGTGGGCGGTGAAAAGCTACAGGAGGGGGCAGGACAGCAAGCTATGAAGGGGGAGGAAGAGGGAAAAGGGATAGAGGGAGGAGGCACAGGAGGGCAGGGCAGTGGACAGAGAGCTACAGGAGGACAGCAGAGAGCTACTGGCGCATAGATTCGTACACAGGGCTACTAGGCTAATTTTATGTATACATAAAATTAAAATTGCAAAATAAACAATCACTTTCCTTTTCTTGAACTTTGTCAGACCTTCACCCCTGCTTAAAGTTCATTGTTAGTACTGCAGCCCTGGCAGAATTGGGACACTAATTGGAAACCCCCAGCAGAATTTGTAGAAGCATCGGCTGCAGGACTATCAGGGGGAGGTTCAAATACCTGTTTTGGTTAAAGGGACTGAGAAGAGTCGCTGAAGAAGCCTATTTTCTGACGTTCTTAAAACTATAATCACATCAGCAGGGAGAGTGTCTCTGTTTTTCTCAAGAAACCCGGAAGCATCGTATGATACCTGCAATATGAATAGCAAATTACAAGTTAGCCGATATTGTCCACCATTGGTGACGCTGGTGAGCTGTCTGAGGTCGTCATCATTCGACCTCTGTGTAGAATTAATCTTGGCACAGCCATGCTCTTAAGTCCAGCCCGCCAGATAAGGGAAATGTTGAAATTTTTGACAGGCCAGTTTACCTTAATTTCTTGTTCAGGTGCTCTTTGAAGAGTCAAATCAGTATCACATCAGAATAATTATTAAAACATTTGGGGGCCTGTGCGAGTGGAGTAGGATATAGGGAGGATACATGGTGAGGGGGGAAAAAAAAAGAAAATAAATAAATAAATATATTGTGCACTGACTATATGTGAAGCGTCCATCCTATGAGGTAAACACTCATTATCTCCATTTTATTGGTGGGCAAACAGAGGCTTAGAGAGAAGCTGAGTAATGTGCCCATGGTCACACATCTCAAGCGGCGGGCAGGCATCCAAAGCCAGGCCATTTGGTGCCCGGCTCACAGCCACTATACTCTGAGGGCTTCCCAAGGTACTACTCACAGCTCCGGGGTGATTGCTCAGGGATGCTGAGCAGTTCTCAGTTCTCAGGAAGAGGGGCTCCAAGTCAGAGAAATGTTAAGGAACACTCCAGAGAAATGTTAGTGATAAATGAATTCAGGAAAGAATACCACCCAGAAAGAAAAGGACCCTTTCTCCTTAAAATCAAGAAGAAGGCGAAAGGGGGAAGGGAAGGGAGGGGTAAGAAAAAGGTGTAGAAGGACAGAGAGATGGAAAGGGAGGCGTGAGGAAGAGGACAGGAATGGGAAGCAGATATGAATGGGGGAGAGAGGATCAGGGCAGATGTGGGTATCTCAGACGTGAAGGACATTAATAAACAGACATTAATGCATAGGTAAATTAAGTATTTAAGAGCAAAAACTGGATTACAATTTCTACGAAAGATCAAAATAGATACCATCATGTACTGTGTAGAGAGAAAAAAAAACAATCCCCTTTGCTTGTGAAGGGGTTCAGAACAAGTCACCCCAAAATATGCCACTCTGACACAATGAGTATTTTGAGCTGAAAGCAATCAAAACCCAGAAGAATCAGGAAAAACTCTCTACCTCCCTCTCAACTGCCTAAATTGACACTGGAAGGGACCTGTACCAGGAAGAGAGCTAGTGCCAGACATGTTTACCTAAGCAACCGACCTGCATTACAGGACAAACTTTTGTTTCCAAACACCTCCTCTTGCCTTCCTTGAATGACTCTCTTTCCCTTTGTATGAACAGACCCTTACTCCTTTCCTTAGCTCAGGATGTTATACAAGCTGCAGTTGCCTGGCTGTCCTTCAGGCCTTATATTCTTTCGGGACTCTGTACGTATGTAACTAAATTTGTTTTCTCAGGTTAATCACAGACGTGGGGAACATCTGGCCCATGGGCCATATAAGGCCTGAGAAATCATTTGGTCTGGCCCTCCCAAGGCATTAGAGGTGAGTTAATTAAATGTTTGACCAAATATAGAAGGCTAATTTTTAAGTTGATAATTCTGTATGGCCCACGAATAACGTTATAAATATCCAAATGGTGCTTAGCAGAAAAAAGGTTCCCCACACACTGTGTTACTGTACCTTCTATCAATTTAATCAAAGAATCTCAAAGGTTATCTGCCCTTTCACTTGTGCTAGATTGCCTTTCAGTCAGGCAAAATTATTTTAATGTCATGATATGAATTTGAGAAATAATTTCAATAAACCTCAAATCAACAAAATAACCCAAAATTCCCTTTACTGAAATCCTACCTATTTTTCGGGCCCAGGGCTTCAGCAGGCCCCACCAGAACCAATTACCCATAATACCACTGGCTTCTTTGAAGGAACTTAAGCAATGAGATATTGACTATGAGACTAGAAAATTTCCTGAATTAGTTACTCATTTACTTCAGGAACTTGAAATTGAGAATGAAGTAAAATGTATGAAAAGTAGAAATTTTGTTTAATGTTGTGAAAGCTTAACATCTGGATGACGGAGTGATTTTTTTTTTTCCTCTTTTCATCCAGACATTTTGGGTGCCCTGAAGCCATACAGTTAAAGTGCTACACTTGGAGCCCCACTGTGATACTAACCTTCCTCTGTTACCTACACGTCTCCACATGACCCCTGAATGTGAACATTCACCGCCGAACACTGCGAAAACTACAACATGTTTTCTCTCTGAAGAGCTGTCACTTCTAGGCCAAACCCCGGGTGAGGAGCAGATGGCAGCTGGCCGGCCACCCCAGTGAGAAATTGCTTGCTTGCCAGGGGCAACTTTCAGTGATCGGCACCATTGAGAAAGCTTGGGCGCTGTGATTAGGTGTTCGAGAAGAGATAAAAGGAGACAGAAGTCTGCAAGCAATTTCGTGAGTGGCACAGATGGGGTAATATGGACACTTTCCCCTTGTCAATTTCAGGATGAATAAGTCGGCTCGGCTCACCTTTCCAGCGTAGTGCTGAATGCCAAAGCTCAGCTCCACTCCCTTGGGCCTCCAGAAGTATGTGCAGCGTAGATTATCCTCAAATTTATCTGTGGATTTTCATGTTTAAAAGTTACAATGTGAATTGTTTCCTCCATCAAACATAAACGTGCTCCTTGCATTAGTGACCCAAAACAAGGGATTTCAGAGGAGCCCGATATTATCCTTATATTATTGTTGTTAATCTTTACCCGAGGACATTCTTTCCATTGAATGGAAGGGAAGGGAAGAGGTAGAGAGAAACATCAGCGGGAGAAAGACACATCTACTAGTTGCCTCCCACATGCACCCTGACAGGACTGGGGATTGAGCCTGCAACGGAGGCATGCGCCCCTGACCGGAATTGAACCTGTGACCCTTCAGTGCACATGACAATGCTCTAATCACTGAGCAAACGGGCCAGGGCTTCAGATTGTCTTTGATGTCAGGCCTTATTCTGAGATCGCGTGTTCTGTTCTGAGAACTCCTAACGTGGAGCATGGACAGTGGTGATACCAGAACTCCGGCCAATTAGTTCCAGAACAATGAAGAGATCCCATGGAAGGCAAACACTCATCCTGGCAACTTGTGACAATTTTATAGATAAAACGAAGCCAATGAAGGTGACAATTTCATCTCCTAGAAGCGAATATTGCCATAAACCAATTTTCCATCTGGGGAAAAGACCTGAAACTTTGTTCTCCCTCGAGGATCACTTTTGCTCTTGTTGTGACTGAGAGCCACCTCTGAGAGAGGAATGATGTGAAGTACTAAAGGGATGTGAGGATTCCAGCTTCGCTGCCTCAAGCATCTCACCATCTAAGCGAGGGTCAGGATGCAACACCGAGGATCTGAGGAAAGGAAGGAGGCCAAGAGGAACAGGGGTAGGAGGGCCTTTAATGCCAGGAGGAGGCATTTTATTGTCATGCCGTAGAGAACAGTAGCCTACCAAAGGTAGCTTTAAACAGACTACATTAGCTAGGATATCCAGGATACAGGGAGAGTAGGAGTCTGGATGTTAGGAGACCAGAAGGGACCTCTATTCAAACCTGGCCTAAAGGTGGAGGGGCGTCCAGGTGGAAATTTGAGAGCAGGGTAAGAAATGGAAGGGAAGCAAGTATTGCTTGTGGGAAACAAGGGAAAGAAAGTATAAAAATGATGTTGATATAGGGTCATGGTATTTTCGTTTGTGGAAATAGGAGAGTAAGGAGGGTTTGAGAGATTTAAGATGAATATTCTACCAGGACATTTGCTGAACATTTCAATTCCTTAAAAGCACTTTCACAACTCACCAGGTGGCTAAAATACACAGGATAGGTCCATTAAGCCACACTCATTGGATGACATGAGCCAGGCTCTCTTTTGAGTGTGTGTCCCTTTCCAAAAGGTACCTACCAACCAGCGTCTGATCCGTGGCCTGGGGAAACCGACTTTCCTCATCCAAAAGCGCCAGTAGTCCCAGGGGTTTCTGGAGGAACATATCCAAGAGTGGCCGGTTGTCCACATACTCCACAGGGGCAGCGTCAAGGCCCTCGTTCTGATATTCCATCTGGAAGGAAACGGAGTGTGATTGTCTCCAGCCCCAAACACCATCAGGCTGCCTTAGCATGAACTTTCTATGTCCTGTAATGCTGAACACATGTGGAAAACAGGGTGCGTTTATGTTGGTAAAGGACCCTTTTGCATATAACACTGTTAAAGCTTTGGTTTAAGCCTGACCTACGAGTGGCCTGTGGTGGGCAGTTAAAGTGAGCAAAAGAAGGGATGGCTCTGTCTCCCAAACAATGATTTCCTAACATAATTTAGAAACTCTTTTAGAAAAGAAGTTGATTTTTTTAAAAAAAATTTCTGTGTGACAAGTATGTTTTAAACCAGGAAGAAAGCAGGTTTGTATTTTGCAAAAGATTCTGCAAGGGGATCTCCTGGGACTGAAAATTAGAAAAAGTCCAGATTTCCCTGGGAAATAAATGCAAGCAATCTGGACTGAAATGAGGTCAAATTTTGTGCAGGAGACGGGAGTGGGTGGAGGGAGATAAGAGGAGAGTGCAGTGTAGTATGGATTTATCCAGCTCCAATGCTAAAACCAATATTGGTATTTTTACTCCATGTCTCTGTCTCTCTAATCATATTATAGTTTGCATATCCCACTTCTTCATTAAAGCAAGGGATTTGGTCAGAATGTCTCATTATTGCAACCAGTTGATAAAGGAAAGTCTCGGGGTTGGGGTGGAAGAGAAGGATCCAACTAGCTCCACACCCTGTTTTATTTGTCATTAAACTCATTGGGGAAAGACTTCCATTTCAGAAAATCTATTCTCCTCTTCCCTTGAGACAGCCATCCAGTTCCGGTTGGATCTGGTGAGCTGGAGGTGGGGGATGGCGCCGGTCTGAGAGTTAAGAACATAAGAACCTGTGTTCTGAATTCAAGATTGTCTCATGTCATTTTGGACATGATCACAGATATTTTTTAGCTAAATAAAGTAGAAGGAAATCCAGCGTTCAGAGCAATACACATGAAACCGTTTGGAAGCCACATTTCAATAACTGTCTTGGCACCAGCTCTACCCAAGGGAGGAAATATACCTTTCCACAAAAATCAAGACCTCTTTGTTTTTCAGGCTGAATGTAGACCATTGATTTATTTTGACAGGACGGCTTCACCAATGGCTTTTCCCTTTAGAGTTCTTCACCTGTTAGCCCAGTGGTTCTCAACCTGTGGGTCACGACCCCTTTAGGGGTCGAACGACCCTTTCACAGGGGTCGCCTAAGACTATTGGAAAACACCTATTTCCCATGGTCTTAGGAACCAAGAGACCGCTACTCAGTATAGCAAAATGTAGCAATGTAGTTTACTGTTGTCATATGAAGACTGTTACCCATGCTACACCACGATTCAAGACAAAATTTCATTTATTTGTACTTAGAAATAAATATTTCACAATATACAATTACATATTGTTTTTGTGAATAATCACTATGCTTTAATTATGTCCAATTTGTAACAACGAAAATACATCCTGCATATCAGATATTTACATTACAATTCATAACAGCAGCAAAATTACAGTTATGAAGTAGCAATGAAAATAATTTTATGGTTGGGGGTCACCACAACATGAGGAATTCTATTAAAGGGTCACAGCACTAGGAAGGTTGAGAACCACTGTGTTAGCCCAACAGGGTTTCTGATTCAAATTGTGCGCAACTTGGAGACACCTTCCCCAGGCAGGTTTACTGATTTCAGAGTTCACTATTACCTGCTCAAGAGCAAAAACATGCTGATTGAAGTAGTACTGGATTTGCTCATTGGCGATGTTTATGCAGAGCTGCTCAAATGAATTTCTCCGGAAGTCCTCAAATCCAAACATATCCAATATTCCCACATTCATACCGCCATCTGCACTACTGCATGAGAGAGAATACAACCTCTTAGGGAAAGAAACATTCATCTAAGAGTTCAGTGAGAATGTATGTATGTGCCCAAAAATTTATCAATCCATGTACCCACTCATAAAAAGTAGTATTCTGCCGCCTCTAAGAAAGGAATAGTTTGTATTTTAAACCATGGATTCCTTTAGTCTTTCAACAGTATTTCCAATTTGTTTAAAGGAGTAGGAACTCCATATAGAAAGAGATGAAAGAGAAACCACTCCAAATGGGCAGGAGCTGCACTCTCATTCTTTCACCTCCCCACCCACAATAGAGAGAGCAGTGGTGATCATGTAAGATCCCGTGCTTTAAGACTTGCCATGAAATGTCTCAGTTGATTCTAATTATGAGAAGATTATTATCCTAATTTTACAGACAAGAAAACCGCCACTTAGAACATGCAGCTGATCAAGCTGTAGAACTTGGATGCCAATCTTGTTTGTCAAGTTCCAAGCCAAGTCTGTTTTCTTCAACACTACACTGTACTAGTCCTGTCAATCATCTGCCTTTCAGGTATTGCTACTTGGTCCTCCTGGATCCCAGTGCATGTTTTAAAATTTCTTTTTATTAATTTCAGAGAGGAAGAGAGAAGGAGAGAACAATAGAAACATCAATGATGAGAGAGAATCATTGTTCGGCTGCCTCCTGCACTCCCCAGCATGGGGATCGAGCCCACAACCCAGGCATGTGCCCTTAGCTGGAATCAAACCTGGGACCCCCTCAGTCTGCAGGCTAACACTCTATCCATAGAGCTAAGCCAGCTAGGGCCCCAGTACATTTTTAAAAGAAGAAGACCTAAGAGCTTTGCTAAAGAAAACCCAAGAGAGGACCAAATGTTTTGTCCTGCAAATTCTGAGACACCGGGGTTGATGACAGCTCTCCCGAGGCCTCTGCTCCCTGGCGGAACTTGCCATATGTTTTTCTCTGGCTGCAGGAGTGTATTGATGCGATTTACAATCCAGCTGAAGAGCCTCCCATACAAGGCTTTAGACATGGCATCTCGGACGTCCGAGGCCCTGTCAACAGTGTTGGCGCGGATGATGGTCTCTCCTCGGGTGACCACACAATGTGAAGTGAGGGCCTCCTGGAGCTCTTCGGGGCTAATGCAGAGGACAGAGGCAGCTGGAACAAAGGGTAAGGGTGAATGAGTCTATCTACCCATCCTATATCCAGCCAGCATTTATTCAACATCTACTCTATCCTTGGCACTTCCAAGTCTAAAATAAACAAGCCAGGTCCCTAGCCCCAAGAAGCATCCAGATGACCCAGTATCTCCCAAACTGTTTTGAAAGCTCTGCACAGGTGTTAGATTTAAAAAAAGTGGAAGGAAGTAGTTTCGGTCAGGTACATTGGAGCAATTTCTGGAGACTATAATATCCTCTTAGAGAGTCACAACACAAATTAGTATTTTACAGGCCATAAAAAGTGCTGTATTTTAACACAAAAGGTGTTCATTTGGTTTAAATGAGGTTTTTGTAAACTCGGGATTCTCATTCTTTGTACCACTATTATTACTTATAAAACAATTAGGTGCCTGCTTTCTTCCCTGCTGATATTGATCCAATGGATTTAGAGTGGGGTCCAACCTCTTGTATTATTTTCAAAAAATTCTTGATTATATTCAAAACCTTCCAGTGTTGAGAACCACTGCCCAAAGTTACCTGCTGTGAACTTCTTTTCTGAAGAGCACCTATTTGCAGCTCATGTTCTATAAGACATCTCTCAGGAAACACTGGTTAGTGAAAACACTCAGAGCTAGCAGAAGAAACAGCAACAGCTGCACTATCTTCTATAGAGTATCTAAAAACTACCAAAGTGAAAGAAAGATGTACTTTGGCAACACAGTGCACAGGCATCAAATAATTACCATTTTTCAAAGCTTCAGCATTAGGCACCTCACTTTTATCAGTTTGATGTTGAGAAGAAATAGCTGCAAATTCAATGTTTCCAATATTCAAAATCCCAGCCAAAATTCTGTACACTGAATGCACCTCCTGAAAAAAAGACAAGAACCATGTTTGAAGGTGATTACCAATGAAACCAAGAAAACACCAGCACTGTGGTAGAAACTGCCAGTTGTCACCGAAATCCATCCTTTCTCTTTTCCTGGCACATAAAACAAATTTCTTCTTTTTTTTAATGGTCTTTAAAGTTTGCTTTTATTTTATTTTTTTCCCTACGGGTCCTTGAGTCCTGAATTCATTCCTCTAAGAAGAACAAATCCTCTGAAATTTCAAATAGAAAAGATATGATAGAAAGGAGGAAAGTGCTCCACATCCCAGAGTTTTATGTTGGTCAGTAGGAGCTGGATGGCTTTTATTTTTACTGTATGTTATTTATTGCTACATAACACCACATGGACTTCCTTGTGCATGTTTCTGTGCATGTATCAAATTATTATTTTTAATGTTTATTATTTTTAAATCTTTATTGTGATAGTATTACAGATGTCCTTTTTTTTCCCCTTAATGCCCACTCCACCTGGTTCCCACCCTGCCCTTCAACACCCTATTGTCTGTGTTCATAGGTAATGCATGTATACATGTAAGATCTTTGTTAAATCTCTTCTCACCCTCTACTCTTCTTTTCTCTGAGAATCATCAGTCTGTTCCATTCTATCTCCAATTCTATCTTATTCACCAATTTATTCTGTTTCTTAGATTTCTTATTTGTTTATTTTTATTTATATTCAACTAGAGGCCTGTTGCATGAAAATTCATGCCCTGAATTGGGAGGGTTCCTCAGCCTGGTCTGCCCCCTCTCACAGTCCAGGAGCCCTCAGGGGCAGGAGGCAACCAGGCAATCAGGGGAATGTGACACCTCCATCACACCTCTGAGCCCTACGTGGCCCTGGGCAGCAGAGGGAACTGGGCCCCGCCATCTTGTGGTTATGGGAACCACCATCTTTGAGGGCATGGCAGTCAATTAGCATATTGCCTCTTTGTTAGCATTGTTGATAGATATGTATTTATTGCCATTTTATTGTTCATTTTTTAAATACTTTTCTTCTTCCTCTTCCTCTTCTTAAAGAATACCCTTCAACATTTCATATGATACTGGTTTGATGGTAATGAACTACTTTAGGTTTTGCTTATCTGTGAAGCACTTTATCTGACCTTTAATTCTAAATAACTTTGCTGGGTAGAGTAATCTTGGTTGTAGGTCCTTACTATTTATCATTTTGAATATTTCTTGCCATTCTCTTCTGGCCTGCATAGTTTCTGTTGAGAAATAAGCTGGAAATCATATGGGCATCTCCCTGTAGGTAACTAATTGCTTTTCTCTTGCTACTTTTAAGATTATTTGTTGTTAGCTCTTGGCATTTTAAGTATGATGTGTCTTGGTGTGGGCCTCTTTAGGTTTTTCTTGTTTTGAGACTCTCTGTGCTTCCTGGACTTGTAGGTCTATTTCTTTCACCAGGTAGGAGAAGTTTTCTGTCATTATTTCTTCAATTAGGTTTTCAATATCTTGCTCTTTTTCTTCTCCTTCTGGCACCCCCATAATTCAAATGTTGATATGCTTAAAGTTATCCCAGTGTCTCCTTACATTACTTTCAGATTTTTAGATTCTTTTTTCTTTTGGCTCTTCTGATTTGATGTTTTTTGCTTCCTCATATTTCAAATTATTAATTTGATTCTTGGGATCCCCTAGTCTATTGTTGAATTCCTGTATATTATTCTTTATCTCAGTTAATGTAAGATTTATTTCTGACTGATCCTTTTTCATGATTTTTGGCATTCTCATTAAGATCTTTAAAATTTTCACTAAGTCCTTTTGAAGGTCACATGAAGATTGTTGAGTAACTTTACAACTGTGGTTTTGAACTCAGTGTCCAATAGTCTTCTTTCTTCCATTTCTTTCATTTGTGATGTGTTTCTTTGTCTCCATATTTTGGCTGCTTCCCTGTGTTTGTTTCTAGGTATTGGGTAGAACAGCTATGTCTCCTTGAGTTGGTAGAATGGTCTTGTATAGTAGGTGTCCTATAGGGCCCATTGGCTCAGAATTCTCCAGTCAACTGAACTGGAAACTCTAGATGCACCTCTTTGTGGACTGTGAGCAGTCTTATTGTAGTTGAGACTTGATTGCTGTCAGTGTCACTGGAAGAATTAACCTCCACAATTGACTGTGAGGACTAGCTGGGACTACAGTGGGAGAGCTGTTTTGCAGGAAACACCCCTATGGAGCAGGACTTGCTTCAATAGGGTTTTGGTGCTCACTGAGTCTTCCCTTCGCATGTGTTGCTTGTGGATATGTAGAAATGTAATCTGGTATGGTCTGTAACTGTCTACCAGGTGCACTGGCTCTTGGGTCTCCAGGAAGGTGAAAAGTCAGCCACTACCTGAGGCCACCCAGCAGAAGCTACAGAGAGATCTGCAGATTCTTCCTATTTGTATTGGGTTTGGAAGTGCTCAGGTGAGGTCCAGCTGTGAAGCAAGGCAGACTGGTACTGGTGCCAGGTTTGGGGCATATTGACACCAGGCTCAGCTTGAAAGACTTTAGCAAAATCTGAAGCCTAAGCTAGAAGAGGCCATTCATATGGAAAAGCTGCTGCAAACAGCTTGGGTGGGGCTGCAAATTGGATGGGGCAGGTTCTCATCAAATCACCAGGACAGAGCAAACAGTGTGTTCCAAGTTGTTGGGGACTCAGATATGGTTGCCAGTCAGCCCTGGGTTGGGAGGTCTTGGCATAGGAGCAATGACCCCTGCGAGCACCTCCTGAGTACCTCCATCTGGTAGAAAGCCACCCTTACTTCCTGCCCCAATGCCAGACAACCCAGTTCCTCCCCATATGTGTCTGGGTTCCCCAATGCCTCTTGGCACTGGAGCTCAGAAGTGAATCTGAGTAAGTTCATATCTGACCTTTTAAGAGAGACACATGGGTCTCTGGTAGTCTCTGTGTCCCCACTGATTTTTATAGTACAAAGTTATGGGGACTTCTTTTCCCAGCTCTGGGACCCTGAGTGGGGGGTGTGGTGTAAAGCATAGACTCCTTGCTCCTCATAGCAGTCTCTGTAGGGACTGTCTCCCTCTGGATTAAAAAAGCAGCCCACATTGGTGCCGGACCAGCCCGTTCCACACCTCCACTCTCCTACCAGTTTCAACGTGCTTTCTTTACTTCTCTAGTTGTGGGACTTCCATTCAGCCAGCTTTCAGATAGTTCTGAATGATGGTTATCTTGTCTTCCTACAAACAAATTTCTTAATGTCCCTTGCAGTTTAAGCATGGCTGTGTAATTAAATTCTTAACAAAGGAGCAAGTGCAATGATGTGGGCATTTTGGGGACTGTTTTTATGGAAGCCAACATTTAGTCGACATTACTCCTCCTTACTTTCTTTCCCATTATTGCTGGCAGGAGCTCCCAACAACCCAGCTTCAACCAAGCCTTGAATTAGGATGTTTGAGACCAATGATAGCATGAAATGGAGTTGTTCTGCAACTTGAACCTCTTACCTTGGAAGGCTATGAGAGATAACTGATCTTCTTTGTTCTTTAAGCCACTTTTATCCATTTATCCTAACTAATACCAGCTTTCAAGTTCAGGTATTTCTTCAAAATAAAAGGGGAAATGTTTCCTTAACCTCTTTTGAATATAGCTCTTATGAAACAGTTGGCAGAGCATTAATGGTTCGCTAGAACATTTTGAAGTTAAATTATGGAGTATATAGTTATGAATGAGGTCAGGAAATATTTTTGAAAGACTCAATAGATCTGTGCTATTGTGATTAATAAGAAGTATATAGTATTTGGTCTCCACACTGATTTCTGGCACAAGAGCTTGGAAAAACCTTGGAATTTTTCTGAGTGATAAGGATGAAAGGTGTGCCCTTTGTTATTCATAATAAGCTTCTTCCAACCATACCTGAGTCCATCCTAATGTGCTTGGAGGATAGTACCTGGTTTCCAGAGAAACTAAACCTGTGATGAAAGGGTAAGAACTTTTAGCCAAACCCTGAACCTCCAGTGGGAAGTAAGAAGGGCCAGAGATTGAGTTAATCACCAGCAGCAAGGATTTAACCAGTCATGTCTATGTCCTGGAACCTCTACTAAACCTGCTCATTGAAAAGGTTTAGAGCACTTACGGATCAATGAGAGTGGTGAGAGGATGTGGCACTCTCTCTCCCCATACCTGGTGCTTTGCATGTCTTCCATTAGGCTGTTCCTGAGTTGTACCCGTTATAACAATATGTAAATAGTAACGGTAAGTAAATTGTTTTCCTGAGTTCTGTGAGTCCTTGTAGCAAATTATTGAACCTGAGGAAAGGGGTCTTGGGAATTGCCAGTTTATAGCGGATCAGTCAGAAGTAAAAAATCTCTGGGATTTGCAAGTGATGTTTAAAGTGGGGGCAATCATGTGGGACCGAGCTCTTAACTTGTGGGATCTGATGCTAACTCCATCAGAGTTCAATTGAATTGTGGGAGAATTGGTTGGTGTGTGGGGAAAACTGCACATATTTGGTGTCACAAGTGTTGTAAAAACAGTTCAGATGACCTTCAGTCCTATTTTTATATTGAAGGTGTATACATAAGTAGCATTAATACTAAAACATAATATATGTTTATTTATTTAAACATTTGCATTCCTGTAGGTGAGAGAATGAAATATAAAGCCAGGAAATTTCTGCATCTTAGGCCTCTAGATAGAGAAAAGTACTTCCACCAAATACTCTGTTGAGGAACTTGATTTAGTACCATACAGAGCAGCAAAGTAATAGAAACTCATTAAACCATTGATAAAGCATTGTCCCCAATTGAGCCCTCCTGTAAACATTACTTGGTAAAGCCAAAAAACTGAATATAGACTGTATAGTGACATCTGCTGGATACCTGATAATGCTTCAAAGATAAATGAGGATTTTAAAATAGGTTCTACAATAGATAAATATTGTTCTTTAAACTTCTAAATCAAATGTAAGATGCCATGTTTCTGACTCCAAGGAGAACTGTTTTAATCACACAGTTTAAGAGTGGCTAAAAGGAACACCTACCAAATGAGTTTTCTGAGACTAGCCTGGATTTAACATGACAGAACCTCATTACTTTCATCAATACAGTGTGAAGCTTACAGAAGGCAACTAGTGAGACACTTCCCAAGGAGGCAGATCCCAGAGAATGAGAGACAGCAGTAGGTTCTGCCTGTTATTTCTATGTCCAGTTATCTCAAAATGTATTTTTTCTAATAAAAACACAAACACACATCATACGTGACAGTACAAGCTATGAAACCTCCTAACTAATAGTGTTCAGGCATTGGAGTGATCACCTCCAAAGGAAATGGTGATTTTCGTCACATCACTTCTCTAGCAATATCCTCTTCTGCAAATGCTCACACATGTCCTCTTTTAAAGATAAAAATTACCTATGGCCTTCAGCAACATCTTTGGCATTCAAA
The DNA here is from genome assembly GCA_004026805.1 of Lasiurus borealis. Lineage (NCBI taxonomy): Eukaryota > Metazoa > Chordata > Mammalia > Chiroptera > Vespertilionidae > Lasiurus > Lasiurus borealis. Next base: position 2,623 of record PVJN01014739.1, on the reverse strand, counting down.
CACTATGTGAATGACTGAAGTCTCCTTCTTCAGAGAGGGAACTTGAGAAGGCATATCAAAACTCACCTAATTAATGAGCTCTTAGCCTTAGGAGGCTCCCTATGCTACATTTTCACGCTATTCCACTTGACTCCTTTAATCTCACCCTTGGGTTAATTAGTTCTTCCTTTCTAGCCTAGGGACCTATATCAACTCTTATGTTCTAATCAGGGAGAGTTCAATCAGTAGTATGTCCATCTGTGGGGTTTCTTCCTCCTTAATACTTCTTAACCAGATGTCTCCTCTCTTCCTCCCACAGCCACCCTGGGGAGGATTTTTCACCTGCCTCGCCTTGCTCCTCTCCTCTTGGCTCATCTCCAGCTAGGAGCCTTTCCTGGAAACCCTGCCTTTCCTACAGAATGTTGCTATGGTGCTCTATCTCTTTCTTTTTTACCAGTTCCCAATGTTCTATATGGAAATGCTTCCTTCCGGACAGAAAAAAAATTATGAAGAAGACTAACAACTCCTCCAGCTGGGTTTCCCAATTCATTGCTGATAAGTATGAATTCAGTTTCACCACCGACTAGCAAAAGTGGAAAAGAAAGCATTTTTCCACAAAGCCCCATGCTGAATGTATGTTCACTGCTTTTCCTCCCCCCCCCCTCAGAATACACTCCTTTCCCAACTCATAATTGATTTTGAAGAAAGGGAAAAGAAATTTGCCCTAAACTCAAAACCTTCTACCTAACTCTTCATCAAGGGATCTGCAATAACTATCCAATCTTGACCATCACATAGATAATCTTCTAAAAAAGTTTTCATGTAGTATTAAATATGAACATACCTAAAACTCTAATATATTATGATAATCCATATACCAGCAAGACAAACATAATACAGGGTGGGGCAAAATTAAGTTTACAGCTGTTCATATGAAAAATAATACAATTAATAATAATACAAGCATAAACTCTGTTTTGCATGCTCACAACTGGAAACCTACTTTTGTACCACCCTATACTGAACAAATATAGTAAGGTTTGACTCCAAAAGTAAGAGTTGGAAGCACCAATCTTCATAATAGGGTTTTAGGTATAGTCCCCCAGTCTCCTGCAAGGAACTGTTATTATTATTCTTTCTAGAAGTATCCCCCAGGTGGCATCCTCCGCCTCACTACATTCAATTGAATCTCTGAGTTTAGTCAAATTATTTTGAATTTATAAACAGAGGGAACTAAGTTAGTTCAGCAAAACAGGTTATCTATAAAGATATAGACAAAGATATAACCACAGAATTTAAGTAAGATCCAGCTTCTTCCATTTCCAATGTTGCTAACTGATATAAGTTGGTTTATTTCAGTATGAATTAATATGGGACATGATATACACACATGTAATTACATTCTGATTTTTCATGTAACAGTCCAGATAAGGCACAAATTAAGAATGTTTACCACTTTTTACATTTCTTTCTTTTCATATTTATTAATGCAATCATTCAATCGTTTCTTCAGTACATTTTTTTTTTTTGCACAGAGGTTAGGATGGCTTACTTCAAGAAATTAAATAGCATATTTAATTTCTTTTGTTTTTAACTGTATCTTAAGCAGCATGTGTTATATTATTATTTGCATTATATTTGTATTACTAGAACACCACCACAATATATTTTCATTTAGAGTTAAGACCAATCTCTTCACAGTATTCTTTTTTTAAAATATATTTTATTGATTTTTTTACAGAGAGGAAGGGAGAAGGATGGAGAATGAGAAATATCAATGAGAGAGAAACATAGATCATCTGCCTCCTTCACACCTCCTACTGAGGATGTGCCTACAACCAAGGTACATGCCCTTGACTGGAATCGAATCTGGGACTTTGCTTCCGCAGGCCGACGCTCTATCCACTGAGCCAAACCAGTTAAGGCCTCTTCACAGTATTCTATAACCATCAATCACTGTACTCATTGAAAGCAAAATATTACAACCCCATGGCTGACTTCTCTATTGTTGCTGTACCTTTTTAAGGAAGTATGCCCCTAAACACTTTGGCATGGCCCAGGGCTTTAAATGGCTCTACCATGCATCTTTGATAACAACAGCTCTATAAATTAATAACTATAAAGGTCTTTTAACAATGCTGGAACCTGTTCAATTGCTCTCCTCTAAGGAGCCAAGGGAAATATATATCTATTTTTATCTGACCTTTGGGATTTTCCACTGTCTGTCAGTTTAAAGTCTGTGGGAGGCTGACAAAGAAAATTAACAGCTGGCTAGAAAGAAGAAAGGTATTATTATGACTAAAATCAACTATGCTGGGGAGGGAAGGGCTGGCCAAACTCATTGGATTACAGAAGCAATCCTTCATCCAGAATGGCTGTCCCACAGTAACTCAACTGTCTTGTAATCTAATCCCCTAAGATTTAACACTCTTACCTACTTCCTAATCATTCACCTCCTTTGTTGGAAAAGCAAAAGAATCTGTATATTTTGCAAAATTGATGGCATGAAGCCCAGAAACTATGACATAAATGTATCACAGAATAATATTTGAGAGCCTAGGGTTATAAATACTTTCTGTCACCTTTAGCATATATTTAATAGAGACAGCCTGTATCTGGTACGATAAGAAGAGTGCAGTACTTA
>PVJN01014738.1:0-46668 GCA_004026805.1 Lasiurus borealis | reverse complement strand
AGAGAGAAAGAGATGATGGGTGGGGGATGGGAGTCGGCCATCTAATTTTTAATAGACTGAGACATAAATGCAACATGATTCACTTTGAACAGGCCACCTGGATTAGATGGAAGTTAATTAAAACAAGCCCTCATTTCTCAGCGTTTGAAACTTCTTCAGTCTCACTTGGGGAAGAGTGCGGCAGGACTTTTTATTACTCTTAGATGGTGTTCAGAAGGCCCATAAATACATCTCCTCTTCCTGTGATCCCATTAATCTTGCCGCCTCTCCTGCTCCTCTCTGCCAACAATCAGATCCCAGTAAACAACCTCAAGTGAAATTTGCAACTGTCAGATAAACATTAAAAATGCTTCTCTTGTCCTTTCCCATTGATAGTCCCATTAATATTGTAATGGAACAAAAAGTTATGAAAATGAATGCATGCTGGTTTTGGAAATGAATGATGCCGGCCGCTGCTGGGATATAGACGCACATGCATATGGATGGGCTCGGAAGATCGCGGATGCTGCCCACATCGACAGCAGGCTGCCTGGCCATGCACATCCCTGGAACCAAGGACAGCCCCACACAATCCTGGCTACACACACGTGTACACATGTGTCAGGATGGGGAGGGCTTGTAAGTGGAAAAAAGCAATTGCACCCCAGAAAGTATTGTAGACACACACTCACCACCTGGCTTTATACAGAGTAAAATATTGCAAGGTTTTCTACTTTATCATTGCTTCTCTCCTCCCTTATCTGCTTGCAGTCAGTGGTTGGATTCTCCCTATAGATACTCAGATACCCTAATTGATAAGGCTCTCTTGACATTTCTTTCTCATTTGTTTTCCATGCAGAGGCCTTATTAATACACATGCATGCTCTTGTGTGTGTGTTTATCTATCTGACGAATGAGGCCTTAAAATCTGAAGGTATAATACATGGGAACTTCATAAGAACAAACTTCTTAAGGAGTATTTTGGGTCAAAGATTCCTATTTGATGCAGGAAACAAGTACAAGTGTTATGATATTTAAATTCAAGAGGCTAGTGCTTGGCACTTAGTAGAAGCTCAAGAAAGGTGACACCCAAGAAACAGGAAGGAGAAAGCAAAGAAGGGAGATAAGAATGGCCATTTTGCTTTTCTTCTATGGGGAAGTCTGTGGCACCTGCCAATCAGAGGCAGGAGGTGGGTTTTAGCGTTTTGACATGTGGGAAGATCAACCTGAAGGCAGAATGGAGGGGGAGCAGGACCTGGTCTGTCTTGGCAGGGGAATGAGCACATTAGAAAGGACTCCCATTTGACCAGCTTCTCTCTATATCTGGTTTTTGTGCCCTTCCTTCTAACATTTCCTTATGATCTTAACTGTCCTATCACATTATTATCTGAAAATCAGAGAAGTGTCACAGAGAACAAAACTTCCACAGACTTCCCCCCACCCCTCTCCCAGGAATGCTTTGATTCCCATACTTAGGCTTAGTAAATTTTGACCTTCCTTCAGGTCCACTTTGGGAAGCCCCCCTGACCTCTCAGAGTGGGTTAAGTCACCTCATGGGCTTCCACCAGGCTATAAACTCCACCAGAATAGAAGCCTGGCTCATACACAATCTTAATAAATATTTGTTGATTGACTGACAGTGTAGTTCTTTTTCTTTTTTATTGACTCGAGAATATGTCTTACTGTTTTTGAGAGAGAGAGAGAAACATCAATCGATTGCCTCTTATATGCACCCCAACCAGGGATCAAACCGACAACCTAAGTTTGTGCACTGGTCAAGAATCAAATAGTCAACCTTTTGGTGCATGGGAAGATGTTCCAATGAACTGACCCACCTGGCCAGGGCAGAGAGTATCTATATATATAAAAGGCTAATATGCTAAGTGTCCAACTGTATGACCATTCCTTATGATGTGCACTGACCACCAGGGGCAGACGCTCAACACAGGAGCTGCTATGACACACACTATTTACAGAGAAATGGCACCACAGACCTGGCACCCACAAAGCAACCCTCAGCTTCCCCCAAGTGGGGCACAGGTCCTGCCACCACCCGAGAATGACACCCCACCAAATCACAGCCAATGTTGCTGAGACCCCCATGGAGCAAAATGAGGCCTATAGCTCAGCCCAGCTCAAAAAAGGTAGCTTTGGGCACCCGGTAATGATGTCATGTAGCAATGCCCAGTTTCCTCTCCCTAGCAACTAGCCTCATTGGAGTTTCTTCAACTCAGGAGCACGACTTGCTTTATAGCCAGGTGCAAACATTTTACATTTTAACCAAATGTCTGTGAAACATTTTCCCATGCCTCATCTCATTTGATCCTCACAGAAGTCCTGGAGTAGGTATATAGGAGACTTGATGGAATCCTATTTTCTTTTCATTAGCTGGAAAACAGATTTAGAAAGTTTATAAATTCAAACTGGCTTAAAAGAAGTAAGAAATGGTGGACCTTGAAAATGACTTCAGGTTTTCTCACTGCATAGATTATAGTCAAACATTGCTGCAGTTAAACATTTTACCTTTTGTTCTCCCTGCATGATCTATAATAATAATATGCTTCATGTTGATATTTACTGCTGTGCTGCTGACAATTACCTGGAAGAGAAGTTGGAGTGCTTCACTAGGCTGGAAAAAGTTTAGCTAAATCAGAAAGCAGGTCTAATTAAGCAAGTTTACTCTATATCTATAAAAGGCTAAGTTGACTTGTGCATGTGATAAATATAAAGCTCTCACTGATGCCAATTGCACACTTGTATTTTGATCTGTCATTATTGATTATGAATTTTATTGACACTTCTATTATGGCGAAAGGGTGAATAATGATATTAAAATATTTCTTCTAATTAATTTTCTTTCAATGTGCACAAATTCATGCACTGGGCCACTAATAGTCATATAAACTCTCTAGCCTAACTTATGAGTGCCAAACTTGTGTGATTTGCAATGTGGCAATAGAGAGACTACTAGCATCTTATTCCACATACTCATTCTGGCCACCTCCTTGATTCATAGCAAGACCTAGAGGAATTTGTTTAAGCTTCTTATGCCTCAGTTTCCTTACCTGTGTCAATACAATAACTTCACATAATGTAACTGCAAGGCAGACAAAACCAAGTGGGGTATGCAAAATACCCAACACTCAATCCAATATTATATCTACATACCTAACATCTGTATGTACATTAAAGAGGTAGGAATGATATAAAAAGAATGCAGACTTTAATTAAGCTCTTGCCTAAAAAAAAAAAAAAGACATATACAAAACTTGAGAGACTAAAAAACAGAAAGGAAGGTGTAATCCTGTAACACCTAATTGGGGGATGCTTGCTTCCAGGAATGCAAGTAATATGGATATATGGGTACTGGACTTCATCTCCACCTCTTTTGGAGCTGTGAAGCCATCAACCATAAATAAGAGTTAGTATATCCCCAAAGGGGCATGAACTGGGATCCAGGTAGAACCCAGTTAGACATTAACCTCAGGTAACTGCATGTCATTACTTTCCAAGGGACATACATCATTCAACTCCGGGGAATTCGTAACTCAAATTCCACTTTAATATTTGTTGAATTAGTGAATCTGTAAAATCAAAGGTTGAGGGATTTTGACCTTTGGCATAACAACTTTCTAGTCCAATTTAAAGTCCGTATACAGTAATTACATAATTAAGACCTGGGATTTTACATTGCACGGTGTTGGAACATTTAAGAGAAACTTATACTCACTTTATTAGCTTAATTTCACAGATTTTTGAGAATTATTTAAGTACTCGGGAAGGTTTCATTGTTAGAAAATGGAAGTATTTGAGGAAATAAAACATAGTACATTTACAAATGCAGTATAAAATTCTCAAAAATATTTAATGAACTGGATTTTGTAATGGGGCAAAATAGAATTCAAGGGCCCTTTAAAATGACTGTTAAAATAAAAATAACAATATTTGTAAACAGACTTATAAACAGAATCTTATAAGATGTGTAAGTTGGTCTTAAAAGCCTACGGAGAAATCCTGTCACAAAACATGAGCCAACCTTGAGGAAATAAGCCAGTCACAAAAGACAAAATTTGTAGGATTCTTCTTATCTAAGGTGCCCAGAGTAGTCAATATCATAGAAACAGGAAGCAGAATGGTGGTACCGGGGGCTGGGAGGTGGGAAAGGGGAGCTGTTTAATGGACATAGAGTTGCAGATTTGCACAATGAAAAAAAAGTCTGCACATCTATTTTACATCAACGTGAATCCACTTAATATTAATGACGAGTAACTGTACACTTTAAAATGGTTAAGACAGTAAAATGTATGTTACGCGGTTTTGTTTAATCATAACAAAAACAACGGGGGAAAAGCCTGTGGAGGAATTGGGACTTTTAATGTATACTTTTAGTTTATTGTGCATTGGTGTTTAAAACCCTAAATAACTATTCCCTGCATACAGAAGCCACCCTCAAAGGCATAAAACCTCATCTATAATTATATAGATTATAATTGGGTAATCATGCGTGACAAAATTGCTGTAAAGACTAAAGGAGAGATTTAAAAAAAGAAGAAGAGGTCCCTACAAACCAAACCAAACCATCATCCGGACAAGTCTCTCAGATGAGCTGGAGTCACATACGCATCCTGAGCCAGTCACTGATGCTGGCAGGATGAAATATCCTGACCACCAACTGGGATGCATTCAGCTCCTTCCCCTGGAGCTGGGGTGGGTGGGGTGACTTCCCCGAGGAAAATCAGGTGCTGTTACCAGAAGAATGGGGCGAGTTGGCAGGGAAGACAAATGCCAGCTGAAACCGGTTTGGTTCAGTGGATAGAGCATCGGCCTGCGGACTGAAAGGTCCCAGGTTCGGTTCCGGTCAAGGGCATGTACCTGGGTTGCGGGCATATCCCCAGTAGGGGACGTGCAAGAGGCAGCTGATCGATGTCTCTCTCTCATCAATGTTTCTAACTCTCTATCCCTCTCCCTTACTCTCTGTAAAAAATCAATAAGATATATTTTTTAAAAAAAGGACAAATGCCACTGATCCCCATGCCCGTGCCCTTCTCTGTCACTCATTCACTCTGTGTAACAAGGGGCTCATTAGAGCCTCCCACCCCACCTGGAGCAGCCTCCCTGGTGTCTTTTAGGTGATTCCCGCTTTTCTGTTCCACCTGAACCCTCTCAGACCTCACACACATAGAAGAGAAAATGAGGAGGTGCATTTGCTGGGGAAGGGCGGGGGCACCTATAAAACACCCCCCTGGCTGCAGGGCCCACGCCTCCGCTCACAGGCTGTTAATTTACCACTTCACCGTCAAGGCAAAAGGAACAATATTCCGGGCATATGTGATCTTGCAAGGCCAACGGCGCAGGTATTTCCTTACCCATAAATTTTTGTTTGTAAACGCCTATTTATTGCCTATTTCAACAATTGGGCAAATAAAAGATCGGCGCCTGGAGGGAGGAACTGTTCTTTATCAGAGCGTGGAGGGAGGGAGATGCAGCCAGGCTGGGCCAGCAGGGGTCAGGGGGATTACTGGCTAACGCTTGCTCTGGGCCAGGTATTGTTCTAAGTGCTTCACACGTAGCAATCTACTTAATCCTCACGACCGCACTTTGAGTTTTGTTATCCTGATTTTGCAGATGAGAAAACCCAGTCTCAGAGTAGCCAAGGTTGCCTAGTGACCTGGCTCTAAGTGGCAGAAAACCTGGTCCCAGGATCCCCACCCATTCTCAACACCTGGGCTAGACAACTGTGATGCTCCTTCATTGGATGCTAAAATAAACAAAGCCTTAGAGAGACTAAGTGTCTTCAGCCGGCTACACAGCTGACAAATTAAAAAGCTGACATTTCAACTCAGGTCCCCTCATGCCAGGATCTTTGGCAAGAATGGAAACCCAATGTCCTAGCCATGTTGGTTCAGTGGACAGAGCATCGGCCCTCAGATTGAAGGGTCCTGGGTTCAATTCTGGTCAAGGGCCCGTGCCTGAGTTGCAGACTGGATCCCCGGCCCTGGTCAGGGCTCATGTGGGAGGCAACCAATCAATATGCCTCTCACACATCAATATTCTCTCTCTGTGTGTCTCTCCCTCTCCCTTCCCCTCTCTCTAAAATCCAATGGGAACATATCCTTGGGTGAGGATTAACAGCAACAGAAATGGAAACCCAGGAACATCGAGTTCTTCAGGGAGAACAAGCTATCAAAATGCCTTCTTTCCACTTGTTCTTGGTTTGCCAGTCACCGGGCTCCGGTCATGAACCCACACTGAGCCACCAGCGTCCAGTTGTGGCTGAGTTTCAGAACGCACAGTGACGAAAAGGGAAACAAAATTACTCTGGTGCCTTGGCTCTCGGCAGTGGCTACACTCAGCACCACCTGGAGCGCGTTACAAACTACTGATGCTTAGACTCCACCTCAGACCATAAACCAGAATGTCCGGGGCCTCAAAGCTATCCTGGGGACCTTAGTCTATACTCAGGGCCAAGAACTACTGATTTCGCCAACTCCAAACACACAGGGGCCCAGAGGGTGCTGCCAGACATTTCTTCCTTTCCTCCGCACCAACTCTGCCCTGGAAGGCCCCGGAGTCTCTTCCTCCTGGCTCATTCCCTTCTCTCAGCCACCCCACCTCATCACTTCCCACCAGAGTTCCTGACTCCATCCTGGGAGACTAAAGTGGACCCTCCCCTTTTATTTATTTATTTATTTATTTATTTATTTATTTATTTATTTATTAAAGTATTTTATTGATTTTTTACAGAGAGGAAGGGAGAGGGATAGAGAGTTAGAAACATCGATGCGAAAAAAACATCGATCAGCTGCCTCCTGAACACCCACCACTGGGGATGTGTGGTGGCAGGTGGGCACTTGGATTGTCAGGGGATCACTCTGTATGTTATGTAATTGCTAGCCACTATGCTGTATATCTGAAATTATTATAAAATAATATTGAATGTCGACTCTGATGAAAAAAACAAAAAATTTAAAAAGATAAAGTAGGTGAGAATTTTGCTCCCTCTGAAACCTGCCAGGGAGGGTCCTACCTTGCCCCTCCAGCCCTCTGTGCCCCCAGGCACTCCTTGGGCTGTGGCAGCATCCCTCCAATGTCTGCCTCCGTCTTCACAGGGCCTCCCTCTGTGTCTGTGTCCCTTCTCCTCTTTTCATAAGGACACCAGAGCTCAACCTAATTCACTATGATCTCAACTTTACGACATCCACCAGGGTATTACCTTTGAGAGAGATGTAGAAAATAATACAACATGCATTTTTTAAGTCTGTAAGTGGGATCAGGCACAATGATGGAGGAAAGACACTGGATCTGGGCCCCAGCACACATCCCATAGGACAATAATTCCAAAATTCTGTCTCGGGGCTGCCATGGTCCAGGTAGACTCATCCGCTAAAGTAGCAAGGACTGTGAAACACTAGGAGCTTCACTTCGGCTTCTGGCATGGAGGACAACCTGGCCCTTCCCGGGAACGGTGCCTTTCCTCCCATGTCTCTGTGAAGCTCCTTTTCCAGTAGCTGGAAATATGCAGTGACAGATGGCCCTGCAACCGCTTGTCAACTAACGTGGCGAGGGCCCTGCTGAAGCTGGAGACACATGTCTGCGTTACATCTTCAAGTGGGGCCTCCCAGGTCTTCGTGAAAACTCCACGGACTTCTGCCACGTTGCCAGCTCTCACTTCTGATCCTTCAAGAGGTGGAGCTGGGGCAGATGCGGGGCTGGCCTTGCACAGCTCTTGGAAGTCAGGAGGTTGGATGAGGGGCATGCATGTCGTGGGGAAAGGACCGAAATCCCTACACCAGGATCTTCAGCTTCTGATAGGTAATGAGAAACCTAGGGAGCTATTGACACCCTGCAAGAATTCATTTACAAGCTCCAAAGAGCGCAGGTACATCCCTAAAGACTGAGAGGAAAGCACTTGGGACAGATGCTCAGAAGACCCAGGTTTGGGAACCAGCGTTCCAGCAGTGGTGGTGAGGGCTGCCCCGGGCAAGCTTGGATCGAGGCTACACTCAGAGTTGCATTTGTCCTGTGTGACGCCAGGAGGTGCTGCCCATCGCACTTTCCTTGCAATTATCTGTAAGGGACCGATGGCAGCCTACAGCCCATTTTCTGCACTTTAACAGGGATCAAAACTTTAAGCTGAAGAAGCGTGCGCCAGCAAGTAAAAGGGGTTCTGGCCCACTCAAGCTTTCTCCGAAGGCTGCATACCAAATTACCACAACCTGCCAAAACTGGTTTGGCTCAGTGGATAGAGCGTCAGCCTTCGGACTGAAAGGTTACAGGTTCGATTCTGGTCAAGGGCACGTACCTTGGTTGCAGGCACATCCCCAGTAGGAGGTGTGCAGGAGGCAGCTGATCGCTGTTTCTAACTCTCTATCCCTCTCCCTTCCTCTCTGTAAAAAATCAATAAAATATACTTAAAAAAATTTTTTTTTTAAATACCACAACCTGAGTGCTGAAATGTCGGAAATTGATTCTCACAGTTCTGGAGTCGGAAAGTTCATAACAAAATATTAGGAGGGCCAGGCTCCCTCTGAAACCTGCAGGGGAAGGTCCCTCCTTGGCCCTCCAGCACTCCTTGGCCTGTGGCAGCATCCCTCCAATCTCTGCTTCCGTCTTCACAAGGCCTTCTTCCCCGTGTATCTGTGTCTGTGTCCTTCTCCTCTTTGAATAAGGACACCAGGCATATTTGGGCCAGGGCTCACCCTAATTCAGTTTGACCTCAATTGTATCACATCCACAAAGACCCTCTCTCCAAATGAGGTCCTACTCACAGGTTCCAGAGGTTGTGACTTCAGAGTAACTTTCTGGGGCAAACACTTCAACCCATAATACCAGGCCTTCTCAGCCCTGGGATGTCGTGGGAGACGGGAAGACACGCTTGTCAGCGCAGGTGAAGCCATCAGGGGAAACCTTGACCTGCCAAGAACAGTGCTCCTGACCTCTGCCTCCTACATCAGCCTCTTCTCCCTCCCACTTCCCCCACATGACGATCCTTCTCAATGACGATCCTTCCCAATGGGGCCTGCGCCAGGATGTCACAGCTCCTCCCTGGAACGGAAGCCTCCGGGGCCAGACAGGCAACCCCTGAGCCCAGTGCATTCTCCCTGTAACCCACAATTAAATCGCAAGGGGAATGATGGCGCATGCTCCTTGGGAACCTCAGGCACGGGAGTGGGGCCGGTGGGAAGCCTGGATCGCAGCTCTCCCACTGTGAAACCTGGACAAGGGACCCAACATCTCGGAGCCTCTGCTGTTGCCTCTGTCAAAGGGGACCTCGCTGCGCCGTGACCAGGAATTCACAGAGAGGAGTCGTGAACTTTCTAGCACAGAGTCTGGAATAGAGCAGGTGCATTGAGCATCCCTACGAGCATCAGGGTGAGACCCTGGGCCCCTCCCTCTGCATCTTTGATGCCAAGTAAAGAGCCCCGAAACGGAAAGGACTTTGGAGGCGAGGGGCCCAGTTCCATCCCTACCACCAGGGAGAGAAGGCAAGACAAATAAAACGGCCATTTGAACGTTCATCCTCCGCATTAATTTTCGCAGCTAACTGCTGAACTGACTAAATTCTTTTCTTTTCTTAAGGACCTTTATAAATCCCATCATTAATAAAATCAGACATTCAATTAGCAGGGAGCTCTGATTGGGAGCTGATGCTTCCGTGATACCCCTCTCTCCCCTCCCTCTTGGCAGGCTGGCCGGTGGGTCCCGGGCTGGGTCCTGCCCACTCTTCGTTTCCCTTTCCCCTTTTCTTCCCGGCCTGTCAGGACCGCAACAAAAGCCCGGGAAGAACGGGGGCTGATTCCATTAACCTCTGTCACTGCTTAAATCTCTCTCTTAATTAACACGAGTTAATATGATTAATCAAAATAATGAGACAAACCTATTAAATTAGGGGGGGTTAAATGGCAGAACTCGGCAGAAAAAGTAAAAGCCAGGGGAGGCATGAGGGGAAACGAGAGGGAAGGGGTGAGTCCAGAGGTGAGGGGGGCAGGAGCAGGCGGCTGGCCCAGTCCACCCGGTCCAGCCCGGGGCTGAGGCCGGGGAAGAGGCTTGGAGGAACTGCTTGGGGGCATGTTCAGAGTTTGTGCCCATCCGGCTAATTGTAAGGAGCCCTCAGACTTGTCTGGGGTCCATCCAGCTCCTTAGCCTCCCCGGCTTCAGCGTTCTGGTAGCCCTTTGGGGCTGTTAGGTTTCCTGATCCCTGCAGCCTCCCCTTCAAGCCCAGGCTCTTAGAAACGGCAGCATTTTCTTTTTAAAAACAACATTTTTATTGATTTCAGAGAGGAAGGGAGAGGAAGAGAGAGAGAGAAACATCCATGATGAGAGAGAATCATGGATTGGCTGCCTTCTGCACGCCCCACACTAGGGCTTGAACTCACAACCCGGGCATGAGCCCTGACCAGGAATTGAACTGGGACCTCCTGGTTCATAGGTCAACACTCAGCCCCTGAGCCACACTGGCCGGGTGAGAAGCGACCGCTTTTTCTGAGGGAGGGGGACTCACGCTCTGCCCCTCACCGGGCTGAGACCTGGGGAGAGTCACTTCGCCTCTCTGAAACCCAGCAAACCCAGCAAGAACGGGAACTGCGTTCCTGAGTTGGAATAGAGACGGTAAGAATTTAGAGGGGCTATGGGAAAATGCCCGGGTGGGGCAAGTCCCCAGCAGCCCCCCGTAAAAGTTCCCTTCTTTCCTCTCTGCTGTGACTATAACATGTGGAGATTCTAAAGTGCTTTTTAACTCTAGGTATACTCCCATGTATATGGTCCTACCAAAAACTTAGGCGATGCGCAGGACAGCTGTGCTTGTCCGGACCATGAGGGTTGGGCAGTTTTACCGAGCACCTTCCGGATGTCAGGCCCTTTGGACCAATCAGATCCAATAAGATCCAATAAGATCCAATGTATCTCACGGGGCACGTCCAGAGCCTGGTCTCCTAACTCCTAGGCCCCTGGGATTCCCATTGGCCCTGACTCCCAGTAACCAGGAATTCCCACAGTGTCCTCCTTTCTCTCCGGTCACCCCGCCCTGTGACAGAGTCCACCACAGGCCGGTGGCTCTTCGGCTTCCAGCTGCTGAGCTGCCCGGAAGGAAGTCCATTCAAAAGAGAACCGTGGTTACCCTGGCTGGTGTTGCTCAGTGGTCTCAGGTTGAAATCCCAGGCAAGGGCACACACCTGAGTTGCAGGTTCAATCCCTGGCTCTGGTTGGGATGTGTGGAGGAGGCTACCAATTGATGTGTCTCTCTCACATCAATACTTCTCTCTCTCTCTCTCTCTCTCTCTCTCTCTCTCTCTCTCCCTCTCTTTCTCTCTCGCTCTCTCTCGCTCTCGCTCTCTCTTCCCCCTTCCTTCATCTTTCCCTTCCTTCTGCTTTCTCTAAAAATCAATGGGAAAAAATATTCTTAGGTGCAGATTAACAGAGGGGGGGGCGGGGAGGGAGAGGGAAAATTAGAGCGAGAGGGAAAAGAAGAGGAAGAGGGAAAGGAAGAAGGAGAGGGAGAAGGAGAGGAAGAGGAAGAACAGTGAGTCTACAATCCAGGGCATCTGACATGTGACAGGTCATTTTAGCTCATCATCAGGATGTCTCATCGTTTTGGTGCCAATATGCCCTGCCCACATTGTTGGCCATCCAAATTCTGACTATTTGAACCCAGGAACTGAATGAAATCCAAAAAAAAATTTAAAAATCAGGCTAATGTCCCTTGCCCTCTGAGTTCTTGGTATTTGTTATCCAAAGTATAGAAGCCCAATAGCTTGGCTAATTCAGCATCCCTCACTACACGACCTCGCACCACCTGGACTGGGCACCCTGCAGCTTTGGAGAGTGACGAACACTACATGTCACCTCAGGTTGATGAAAACAGGACAGTGACTAATTTCATATGTAAATGGCACGGTCATCTAAGTAAAGGTCAAATCCTGTGCCTTTAATTGTCTCCCTTCCATACATAGATGTCATAAACACTGGGCTAGGAAAGGGATGGCACAACTGAGTTAGTACAGCACACCTGGGAAAACAGGCATGATGACTTCAAAAGCTACCTCAAAGCAATCGTGTGCTGGCACGATTTGGGCTCATACGAGCTAATTGTTCAAATTTTCAGGTATTTTGAGAGCCAGTGAATAGAGCAATGATGATGCTAAGACTATTCACACCATGGAAATTTGCACATGCTATGAAACAGCTTTTTTTGTGTGTGTCCTGAAGAGCCCATTTATCAGCCCATCCCTCTCTGTAACAGTCAAGGCTGCATTTGTCTCGTGAGTGGCAATTTAGTTTCTGCAAATAACATCATCTAGTCAGTCCACTTAATGTAAAATTTTATCAGTGCTATGCCTTTTTTTGTATTTAATTAGGTTTGGTTTTGTGATTCATGTAAGAGATTTAAAGCATAAGGAATGTATACTTAGTTTTATGTCTGTTTATATTCCGCTGTTATTATAAATAACAATTTTTAAGTCAAAATTAAGTGCTAGCGAGAAGGCCTTTGTTTATTCAAGTATGAGAAACACAGATCTAAGTCCATTCCGATTAACAATCCCAGCCTGGCACCTAAGACCCTCTAGGATCTGACCTCACCCTGGCTTTTCCCATCTTGAACCCCTTGCTGCAGACCAAGCAGGTCTCTCCCTGTCCTTTCAATACATTTCTCAGGAATGCAGCATTTAAATGAGATCCTAGAAATGGAAGTACAGTGGCTACACTATACTTTTCCACACTCTATCCCAAGTAAACCCATCCTTCGAGTCTGACTCAGATTCCTCCCTCCACTATGGTTGTTTCTAGGGTGGAGGGGGGCGGGGCATGAGAGAGGGGCAATCCTTCTCTGCCAGCTCCACCTGGGATGCTTAATTTTACCAATTAACATCACTCACCCCTTTGACTAGTGGGGAAGCAGTTGCTGGCAGGAGAGTTCTAAGGGTCCTTAAAGATTGCTTTATCCATTTGCCTTTACCTCCAAATTTACTTGAATTCTCATATCTTTTTGCCTTCTGAACGTGAGAAAGAAGTTTGCTCATTTCATTCCAAGCCAGTTCTTCCACCAATGGTCTGAACCACAATCATTCCTATTTCTCCTGGGAATTTAATCCATCAACTCTCTCCTTTCTGTCTTATGTCTTTCATTTCTTCTCTTCTCTGAACGTTCTCTCTTAACCCTGTGTATCCTCCATCCCTTAAATAAAATAAAACCCACAGATAAGCACCAATGGTGTTTTCAGTGACATGTAACAGAAACCTAACTAAATGGTTTCAATAACCACAAAGTGTATTATCTCCCAGGACTGAGAAGCCTGGATGTCGGGCCGCCCCAGGCACCATGACAATCAGAGTTCAGCTCTGTATCCAGGCTGGCTTGTCTCATGGTGACATGGTTGCCAGTCTGATAGGGCCATAAAGTCAAGTGCCCCGGACAATGAATAACTCTTGCCAGGAGAATGCCCTGCATGAGTGAACTGAAGTGTATACTCTGGCGCCAATCAATGACCAAGAGGAATGAGATTGCCCTCATTGGTTTGGATTAATGAGTGTCTATTCTGAGGACTCTGAGTTCAAAGTGTGGTGGAAACCTTAACAAACTTGGGGATTCTGTAGGGGAGCAAGAAGTGGGGCAACAGAAGCTTGAAGAAAGCCAATAGTCCCAGTGTTCCATTTTCCTATTCTCAGCAACTGCCATCTTCCCTTAGCTCCTTGGAGAAGCAATTATATATGTATTTACTACTCAATGCACTGATCTCGGTTTCCAACCCTACTTCTCTTGCAAAGGTCACTGGTGTCCTAATTTGGCCTCTCTGTAGGCTTTGACACCTCTACCAATTCCCTTCTTTATCTTTTTCACCCATTCCCAGACTCATAACCTTCAATAATCAATCCTTCCTCTCCAACATGCTCCCCATCACTCAACAATGTTCATTCCACAAACATTTTTTTGAGCACCTACCATATACTAATTCAATACATCCAGCACATAATATCCTGCAAAGTATTCCTGAATATATAGTTTAGCCTCATTTTTCACCTCCACAATGACAATAACTTCCCAACAGGTCCCTCTGCCTCCAATACCACCCCCTTAGTGACCTGTCTTCCTTGCTCACAGGTGTGATCTTACTAATTGTAAGTCTGATGATCATCACTCCTTTTTATTTCTCCTGCAAGAGAAAGCTCCAAATCCCTAACGTGGCATCGCGACACTGTCAATCAGGTCCCACCCACCTCTCCGAATCTAGCCCATTCCTTCTCCACTTACATTTTAAGTCGTAGGCATACCTCCCAACCACACCACAAACTTTCTTAATTTGAAGTTTTGAATATCTTCTAATTATTATTATTTTTACTAAAATGCCCTCTTCTGACTTTTCTGCTAGGAAAAAAAAAACCACTCTTTTTTCAAGATTCAGTCTCCATGTCACCTCCCCAGTGAAGTCTTCTCCAAGGCCAAGTCAAGCACATCCTCTGTGGTCCCAGAGCACTCTGTGCATATCAATAATAACCCCTTCTCAGAGTGTATTGTAGCTAGGTTTATGCTTGTGAAGTCTTGCAGTAGAAGGATCTCAAGCATCATTCTGTACTAAGCACTAACACTTGGCAATACAAGACCAATTATGTTTGGAGAACTAAACTGAACTAATTATTTCAACCATCTCATTTTACAGCCGGGAAAACAGGGCTAGAGAAGAAGAGGGCTTGCAACGGTCATTCTGTGTATTTGATCAGCATTCTTTTGCTGCAAGTAGGGGGGGAAATGGCTTAAACAAAAAAGGAAAATTATTTGGCTCACCGAATTGAAAACTCTCTCTTCAAGCACAACTGCTGTCTAAGAATTCAACAAGTATCATCCTGACCTGACTTCAGCCCTGCTTCCTTCTCTGTTGGCTTCATCCTCTGGGTTTATGGCAGAACAAAATGGCCAACCGCTCCAGTCTAAACTACTCCACACTTAGGTTCCCATCAGTGAAAAAGAGAATGCCTTTGGTGGTCATATAAGTGAAATTTCCGACATTTGTTTGAATTATGACTTGAGTCACACACAATACCATAACTGGAGTTCTATGCTACATGTTCATCCACGGAGCTGTGGGTAGAGTTAGCTCCACCAAAGCATGTGGACAGAGAATGAGAGAGGAGTAAATCCCTCTCAAATAACATCATCTAAAAGCACTTTCATGGTTGATGAAAATACTCATACCTGTGTTGCCCAGTATGGCAACCATAAACCACATATGGCTATAGACCACTTGAAATGTGGTTAGTGTGATTAAAGCACTGAATATTTAACTTTAATTAACTTAGATTCGGGTTTAAATTATAACATAACTAGTGGCCACTGTATTAGACATTACAGCTAAAGGAGAGAGAAGGTTCTAGAATTCTTCACACATGACTGTTGAGTCACAAAGAATATGTACACCCAGAGCACTCTGTGAAGTTCTCAAAAGCCCTCCAAGATGGACTGCATCAGCATGGCCTAGAAGTGTGTGTGTTTTAAAATCCAAATTTCCAAGTTTACGCCATCACTCAGATTCTGCTTATTGTGGATTCAGTGTTATTTGAAATGGGAGCTTATTGAAGAGCACAGAGGACAGTGGGTGGTATCTCTTTGACCATATCATTATTTCTAGTCTTAAGAGATCTCAAAACTAGAAATTACTGAAGCCTGCTTTCCTTCCTTCCTTCCTTCATTTCTTCTTTCCTCTTTATTTCCTTCATTACTTCCATTAGTCATATCTTGAGCATCTCCTAGGTATAATTTGCTATGCTAGAGATACCTTCCATCATTCATTCACTCATACATTCATTAAATATCTTCTTGGGGCCAAATACTCCACTCAATAATTAAAAAGTTGAACAAGAAAGACAGGGTCCCTTTCCCATGTGGAAAGTAAAAATACATTGATGAACTATTTAATAGTATGTTGGGGATTTAGAAAGGGGGAATACAAAGCAGGGGCTCCAATATGTCTAGGAGAGGCCTCGCTGACATTAACCTGGATGAGGAAGAGCAAGGGTTCTGTGGTGAAATTTTCTGAAATTATTGACCAGCAGAGAAGGAGAACAGGAACTCGCTACACCAATTCTAGCTTTGTTTTCTGATGGGAGGGGAGGAAATTCTTCCAGAAGAATAACAGCAAAGTACTAATACTATCTTATCTAAAGACTCGTCATAAAGCTACATTAATTAAGACAGTGTGATACTGGCATCAATACAGACAAATAGATCAATGAAACAAAAGAGAATACATAAATACATCCACACACATGAGCAGCTGAATTAAAAAAAAATTGTACAAATACAATTCAGTGGAGAGAATATAGTCTTCGCAACAAATGGTGCTGGAACAATCGAATATTGAGATTAAAAAATATAAACTTCAATGCATACCTCACATCGTATTTTAAAAATTAACCCAAAATTGATCATAACCCTAAATGTAAAACCTATTTATAAAATTCCTAAAATAAAACAGGTGAAAAACCTCTGTGATTCTGGCTTAGCAAAGAATTTTTGGATGAGACACCAAAAGCATGATTTATTTAAAAAAAAAAAAAAAAGATAACTTTGACTTTTTCAAAATAAAAAACTTCCGGTCTTTGAAAGACACTGTGAAGAAAATGAAAAGGCAAGCCACAGATGAGAAGAAAATATCTGTAATCATATATTTAATAAAGAACATGCACCCAGAATAAAGACTTTACCAAACTCAATAATTAAAAACAAAGACCACAATAAAAAAAAATGAGCAAAAGACTTGAACAGACACTTTAGCAAAGAGGATGTAGAGATGGCCAATAAGCACATGAAAAGATGTTAAACTACCTGTAGTTGAAAAACAAACTGTCATTAGTCACTAATGACAATTAATGAAGCCTAAGCTCTCATTACTCATTAGGGAAATGCAAAGCCTAAGCTATCATCAGTTATTAAGACAATGAGAGTCAAAATCATATACCTTTTAGGATATCTAAACTTAAAGGAATGATTATATCAAATGTTGGGCAAAAAAATGTGGGGCAAATGTAATTCTCAACCAGTTTGACTGTTTATTCCTAAAATAAAAACCTAACAAACAAACTATATAACTACTACATGATCCAGCCATTCTATACTTAAATACTTACACAAGAGAAATGAAAACACATATTTGCATAAAGACTTGTACATAAATGACCACAGAAACTTTATTTAAAATAACCCAATACTGGAAACAACCCAAATGTCATCAACAGGTGAATGGGTAAAGAAATTCTGGTATGTCCATACAATAGACAACTACTCAGCAACGATCAGGAATGAAATTTTTATACAAACTAAATTTATCAAAAGAAAATTATGGTGAGTAAAAAAATAAGACAAAAAGTATATACTGTAAGATTCAAATTATATAGAATTTTAGAAAATACAAACTAATCTCTAGTGACAAAAGGCAGGTCAGTGGTTGTCTGGAGAGGGAGTAAGGAGAAGAGTGGTGGAAAGGAGTGATCACCAGAGGCATAAGGAAACCTTGGTGAGAGGGACAATGAATATGCTCATTATCTTGATCATGGGTGTATATGTTGAAACATCAAACTGTACACATATAAATATGTTCTATTTTTGTATGTCAAGTATACCTCAATAAAATTATTTTCTTTAATTATACAGTGGTACCTCGAGATATGAGTGCCCTAACATATGAGATTTTTGAGATACGAGCCATCGAGTGAGCGATTTTTGCTTTGAAATATGAGCAACATTTGAGATAGGAGTAATCGCGTGGATCGGCTGGCTGCACACGACCCACCAGTTTACCCCAACTCGAGCATCTCATAGTTTCCCATGCCTCAAGGTTACCAAACAAATTAAACTCGTATCTTGAGGTACCACTGTATTTTTACTAGAGGCCTGATGCTCAAAGATTCATGCAAGAATAGGCTTTCCTTCTCTTGGCTGCTTGTACCGGCTTCCCTCTGGCACCCAGGACCCAGGTCTGCGCTCTGGCTGCCACCTTCTGCCTTCACTCTGGCCCTACCACCCTCCTGTAGCTCCCTCGACCCCCTTCCCCCTCCTCATAGCAGGCATCCCTCCCTGCCCTGGTTGCTCCATGCCTGCTCACATGCACTGCCCTGAGGCCTGGAGCAGCCAGGATGAGCGGAACACCTGCATTGTCACCATGGCAATGATGCCTGCATCCTGGCTCAGTCACTGCCATCTTTGTTGCATATTTCCTTCTTATTGGCTGTGAGCACCACTATGTTCATCATGGAGTGACAGTCAATTTGCATATTTCATCTTTATTAGATAGGATTGATTTCAGAGAGGGAGAGGGAGAGAGAGATAGAAACATCAATGATGAGAGAGAATCACTGATTGACCACCTCCTGCAGGCCTCCTACTGGGGACCGAACCCACAACCCAGGCATAGTGCTACCAACTGGAATAGAACCCAGGACCCTCCAGTCTGCAGGCGATACTCTGTCCACTGAGCCAAAACAGCTAGGGTGATAAAATTATTTAAAAAAAGAAGAATCAAGGGAGAATAAAAAGGCCTTTCTTCCCTGTGTGCTCTCTGTCACTCTATCCATCCTTCACAGAGCTTACTGCCCCTGAAAAGGGAGGGGGGCATTTTTCTGCCCCCACAAGCCAGTCACTTATCATTAAAGAACAGTCTTGTGGAGGATAAGTCCAGATGTGTGAGCAAACACAGTAAGGGATTCTTCATCAAAGTCAGGGCAGTCCTTAGCAAAGCCACTGTTTAAATGTGCCCAAGGAAATAGCAAAGAACTATAAATTGCAATGGAGAGAGCAAGTCCTGGGTCTAAATTCTGCGTCCATGATCTAGCAGTTATTTCTAACCTCTCTAGACCTCTGTATCTTTACCCTAAAAATGGGACCATCACATCACACAAAGGCTGCGGGGAAGACTAGAATAAGGTTCTAGTTGGAAAGAGACCTACATCAGGGCTGGCACAGTGAACGCTTCCTCCAACCCAGGAGGCAGCACATGAAAGGAGAAGAGCCTGAAGTTTGAACCTGGAAAATGTGGGTTCTAGTCCTAACTCTGCTTTTTATGTGACCTGGTGGCTGGTCCGTGAAGCCCTTCTGCACTGGCGCTGGAGAGGGGAGAACCATGGACAGGACAGAGTGCCGCACTCCACTGGCTCTCCAAGCCCTGGCTGGGGGCTCAGTTGGATTAGGAGCCGGCAAACTGCCACCCACAGGGAACTCTAGTTTACTCCCTGTTTTTGTACAGCCCCTGAGCTGAAAGTGGTTGTCACAATTTTAAATGCTTTTTCAAAAATTCCAAAAAGGGAATAATATATTGTAAGGTGTGAAAGTTGCGGGAAATTCAAATTTCATTGTTCCTTAATAGGTTTTATTTTAATACAGCCACACCCATTTGTTTGTATGTCTGTGGTGTCCTTGTGATAAAAAGTCACAATAGAGTAGCTGCAATTGTGACCCTACAGACTGCAAAGCCTAATCTTTCCTTTAAAACAAATATGTGTGTGTGTGTGTGTGTGTGTGTGTGTGTGTGTGTGTACACACATACACATATATATATGTTTTTCTTGATTT
This sequence comes from Lasiurus borealis, assembly GCA_004026805.1. NCBI lineage: Eukaryota > Metazoa > Chordata > Mammalia > Chiroptera > Vespertilionidae > Lasiurus > Lasiurus borealis. The sequence continues at coordinate 27,137 of PVJN01014738.1, read as the reverse complement.
CAGAGAGAGGAAGGTAGAGGGAGACAGAGACAGAAACACCAATGATGAGAATCATTGATCGGTTGCTCCTGCACGCCCTCTACTGGGGATGGAGCCTGAGACCTTGGGCATGTGCCCTGTCTGGGAATTGAACAGTGGCCTCCTAATTTATGGACTGATGTTCAACCACTAAGCCACACCAGCTGGGCAAAGCCTAAACGCTTCACCACCTGGCCCTTTAACAGAAAAAGTTTGTGGACTCCTGAGTTAGATCATCAGAAGCAACAAACTTGTCTTGCTATTTGCTCAGCTCCCCATAGAAAAGTATTTGGTGTATTAAGATTTAATATAATGCCCTTAACTTTTATAGGGTTCATAAGAAGCATCCATTTCAGTGGAATTTCTGTGTCTTTTGCAATAAATGCTTTCTAGAATTTCATGCCAGTGGAGCTGGCATATTGTAAGAGGTGCAGAAAAATTTTAGATTACTTTAAATTATATTAACAGATGATTCTTTTTTAAAATATGTGTTTTTATTGATTTTCGATAGGAAGGGAGAGACAGATAGAAAATCAATAATGAGAGAGAATCATTGATTGGCTGCCTCCTGCATGCCCCTAATGGGGATTGAGCCCACAATCCAGGCATGTACCCTGACCAGGAATCGAACCCTGACTTCCTGGTTCATAGGTCGATGCTCAACCACTCAGCCCTACCGCTGGGCATGATGTATTCTTAATATTCTTGCCCTCTCCAGAAGCTTCCCAGCCCTAACTCAGACTTTCTAGCTGCTTCCCTGACCTGGCATTTGCTTCCCTCTCTTCACTTCTACCTGCTCCAGTCCTTCTCCCTGTGGCTGCCAGTTAACTTTGTAAAACAGCAACCAGCAGGGGAAGGTCAAAAACTAAGCTGGTCCAAGCCTGTTTCTATATTTCTAGATGATCATAAGTACTTACACAGTCTCCTCAGTTTCCCTCTTAGTCCCAAATGCTTATTCTCTGGCCCTTTCCCCCCAAAGTTTGCCATCCTCTGTCACAATGAGAACTGGCTGCTGCCCCGCTTCTCCTGACCTGCACCAAACCTCCATGCTCACCCCAGAGCCACTGGGGGAGATGCAGATTGGTGGGCCCCCATAGCCAGAGATTCTGGTGCTGTGGGTGCAGCCTGGGATCTATATCCACAAACACTTGTTGCACACACTTGGCGGTCCTCACAGAGATGGCCCACAGCCCACCCTGGTGGAATCTATTCTAACGGGAGAGACGACCTGCAGCTCCTGAGGTAACCAGACAGCTCATGCCTTTGCCAGTCATGTCTGCCCAGAAAGCCTTGGCAAGTGCCTTTCTCTTTCGAGGTTCAACACAAAGGCCACTTCTTTTTTTTTTTTCTTTTCTTTTCTTTTTTTAAATATATTTTATTGATTTTTTTTTACAGAGAGGAAGGAAGAGGGATAAAAAGTTAGAAACATCGATGGAGAGAATCATCGATCAGCTGCCTCCTGCATGCCCGCTACTGGGGATGTGCCCACAACCAAGGCACATGCCCTTGATCGGAATTGAACCGGGGACCCTTCAGTCCGAAGGCCAACGCCCTATCCACTGAGCCACACCGGCTAGGGCACAAAGGCCACTTCTTGTTCGCAGGCCCCAACTGCCACCTCAGACCCGCACTGTGGCCCCTCACCTGTCCTGCTCCACAAAGCTCCTGTCCTCCTACAACCCTGCTGGCCTGCTAATGTAGCGTTGGTGGACTAAGACTTAATACAATGCCCTTAACTTCTATAGGGTTCATAAGAAATCTCCCAATGACCCCCATTGCATCCCCGGCTCTTGCAGAGAAGGCACTTGATTAGCATCCAATGATTCGGTGAATGAACAGATGGACTTGCTCCAAAATGCCGCATGACGCAACGCAAAGTCAGAACTGGAGTCCCCACGCCAGGCCCCGTGGGTGACCCCCCTGCCCAGCCATCAGCGGCCGGAGCACAGGGCTCGGAGAAGGGCTGGCCTGGGTGTGAATCCAGCGCTGTCCCCGCTAGCTCTGTGACCTTGGCGACTGGACGAGCTCTTGGGGCCTCATTACATCATCTCTAAAATGAGAAAGATGATCCTCACAGCACTTACCTCATCGAGTTGCTCTGAGGCTGAAGTGAAATAATCCACGGAGCGCTCGTCAGCACATAGGAAGCATTCGATCCCGGTTAATTATAGCTGTGATTCCGTCATCTTCCGTGGTCCACACCAGCATTTCCCCGGGGAGCCTGGGGGAAGCCTCGGCCTTTCTCTGTGAAGGGAACAGTGGGGACGGCTCGGATCTGAGTCGCGGTTGGCCAGTGCTGTCCCTGGTGTCTTTAAGATCTTAGGGGAAGTCACCAACCAGGCTCAAGCCCTGTCAAGTGACCCAGTGCCATAGGACTATGCAGACCTCGGAGCTGCTAAAGCACAGGAACCCCAGCTCCCAGCCAAACGCAAGAAATCCACCCTCAGATACCCTGCTCCCGGGAGGGTTGAGGCAGAGTCGTTTCAGGAAACAGGACACCCAGCACAACGGCTGGGATACTTGGAGGCTGCCGGCAGTATCCTGCCCAGCGCAAGTTCCTTGAGTCCTCAGTAAGTGCACACAGGCAGATGCCACAGCCCCGGAGAAGGAATGAAGCAGGAGCCTCAGTCGCCCACAGCGTGGACCTGTCATGCAAGGTGGTGGACCCAGGACGGGCTTCCTGCAGCAGGGTAGTGTCTGGGGATGAGGAGCCCGGATTACAGGCCCGCCCACCGCCCCCAGGGTGACAGGACGCTGTCAGAGAGCTCACAGGCTACAGAACCCCGAAGGCTTGAATAATGTTTAGCCTAATACACTCACTTAAAACCATTCTTCAGTCACACGGACCAGAAGCCTAGGAGTTGACCTTGATACATCTCTCTCTCTCCCTCAATCCCCCCACCTAGTCCTCCATGGTGGAATGACACCATTTTTGTCTCCAAATGATCTCAGCCACCAGCCATATCCATTCCCAATCTCACTTTTTCTGTTTGATTTCTTTTTTCTTTTTTCATTGTATATCATGCTTTCCAACACACTAGCTTGCTTATTTATTATGTTCTGTGTCCCCCTCACAAAAATGTCAGCTCTATTAGGGTAGGGTTCTTTGCCTGTTTTGCTCACATAGTAGGTGCTCAGAAATACTCATGGATGAATTCTTCATGTCTACCATCTCCCGTCTGAATAACTACACTAGCATCCTGTCTGGCCCACTGATGCCCACTCCAGTCCATTTTCAATCCATCCCCCAATCTGTTATCTCCTCAAAATCCAAGCTGATCACATGTCTGTCTGCTCTCTGCTGCCCACACCTGCACTCACACCTGCACTCAGACTCCAGACACAGCAATGGCTCCCCGCCGCTCTTGGGATGACGTCCAATGCCACAGCACAGCCCACAAGGTCAGGTCCTGTGTGGCCTGCCCCTGCCTCCTCTGGCCTCTGCGCTCCCCACCCTCCTCGTTCTCCGTTCTCTGTCCCACTGGCCTCTCTTCAGCGCTGCCTGTTTGCCACATCGCTCCCTCCACAGGGCCTGAGCCCAAGAAGATTCCTGAGCTTGGAACACTTTCTGCCTTCCTACTCATCCTTTAGACCTCTGCGCTGAGCAGTCTTCTCTGACATGGCTCACACCCTCACTAGGTCAGACCCATCCGGGACTTTCCCTCCACAGTGCTGTCAGGAATGCATTTTTATACCCATCTGTGGGTTGTTTGTTAACATCTTTCTTTTTTTTTTTTTAATATATTTTATTGATTGTTTACAGAGAGGAAGGGAGAGAGATAGAGAGTTATAAACATCAATGAAAGAGAAACATTGATCAGCTGCCTCCTGCACACCTCCTACTGGGGATGTGCCTACAACCAAGGTACATGCCCTTGACTGGAATGGAATCTGGGACCCTTCAGTCCACAGGCTGACGCTCTACCGACTGAGCCAAACCAGTTTTTGGCAACATCTTTCTTCTTGACTGTACTGTCAACTCCAGGAGGGCAGGGCTGTCTTTCTTGCTCACTGTTTTATTACAGTGGGCAGGCCTGTAATGCCTAACAGAGTGCCAGACACCTCGTAGGCACTCCCCAGACCTTTGCTGAGTGAATGAATGAAACCAAGGCCCAAAGACCAGGAGTGGAACAGCCAGGAGCTGGCTGCACTGGGCTGAGGACACAGAATTCAGGACTCCTCCCTGAACTCATTCACTTGTCTTTGGCGTAACGGTGACAACGGTCCCCCAGCCAGTGGAGGACACAGCTGGTCAGCACAGGGGGATGGACCCAGGCCTGTGGAGGCCCTTTCTAGAACAATGGCTCCAAGCAGTCAAGACAGAAAGTCTCTATTTCGGAGACAATTACACACTAAATTCCCCTCATGGAGATTGCAGTTCACATCTACAGGCTGAAGGCTCTCCAAGTCCCAGGTCAGAAAGAAATGCAGAGAATTTTCCTTTCCCAGAAGAAAACATTTCTGCACAAGGCCAGCCCACAGGTCCTGGAAGCAGGTTCCCCTGAAGGTCAGCTCTGAGCACAACCAAGTGGACACTCAATCTTTCAAAGAAACTTATCAAAGGCCTACTCCGTTTCAGGTGTGCACCAGGTGCCAGGGCAACCACAGAAGGAAAGACAGCAGGGCCCTACCCTCAGGCAGCTTACATTCCAGGAGGGGAAAAGCCAAACACAAAACCAACTAAAGGATGGAATGACCAACCGGACTCGAACTGAACTCACGTAAGTTCAGTGAAAGGAGCGCTGGCCATGATTGGCTGCTGGGCTGAGCTCTGAGGAGGCGACCACACAGCTGACAGGGTGAGGCATGGAGGCCAGGGCCAGCATGCCAGGCTCCCGGTAATCCTGTCCCTCAGTTGTGAACCCTCTAGAGCAGCGGTTCTCAACCTGTGGGTCATGATCCCTTTGGGGGTCGAACGACCTTTTCACAGGGGTCGCCTAAGACCATCAGAAAACACCTATTTCCCATGGTCTTAGGAACCAACACACCGCTCCTTGGTATAGCAAAATGTAGCAATGTAGTTTACTGTTGTTATATGAAGACTGTTGCCCATGCTACACCATGATTCAAAACAAAATTTCATTTATTTGTAATTAGAAATAAATATTTCACAATATATAATTACATATTGTTTTTGTGATTAATCACTATGCTTTAATTATGTTCAATTTGTAACAATGAAAATACATCCTGCATATAAGATACTTACATACAGTTCATAACAGTAGCAAAATTACAATTATGAAGTAGCAACAAAAAAAATTTTATGGTTGGGGGTCACCACCACATGAGGAACTGTATTAAAGGGTCGTGGCATTAGGAAGGTTGAGAACCACTGCTCTAGAGACAATTCTAGTCCCCCAGATGTACTTCCACGTGCCTCTCAGTAACCACCCAAGTAAGAAACCACAGGTCTCTCCAGGTTGTGACTTAGGCAGAGCTGACATGGGGGTCCAGCGTTGCCAAATTTCCAGCACACTGGTGCTGCACGGAAAAGCACACCCAGAAAAGAATGGCCCCCTTCCTTGGCATGATCATGAAAACCGGGCAAGATTAACATATAATATCTCACTGAGTGTGCTAAAAATGTTTCTAGAGTGCAAAGGAATTGCTTAAATGGAAAATAATTGCTGAGGAGCCATTATTGTTAATGCAAGATGTAGCCGATGACATTGAGGTGTTCCATTTAATGTGCGGCCATAACTGTCCTCTTTTAGAGACCATGAAACCAAGTGTTCACCTGATGACCTGGATGCCCATACCTCATTTCCTCTTACTATCTTATGGCCATCCACCTGGAATTCTCCAACCAGGGGGGTTTCCAAGAACTATAGCCCTCATAGCTGAGGAGGGGTATGCCGTCAACATCCGGGTCCTAGATGTGTCTGAGGCCATCGAAATGTTAGGTTTCTCCAATGGTTTGGCAGACAGAGGAGATGCTTGTCACTTGCTCTCTCCGTTCTTTTTCCTCCTTCTCCTTCCCCTTCCTCTTCTCCTTCTCCTTCTCCTTCTCCTTCTCCTTCTCCTTCTCCTTCTCCTTCTCCTTCCCCTTCCCCTTCCCCTTCCCCTTCCCCTTCCCCTTCCCCTTCTCCTTCTCCTTCTCCTTCTCCTTCTCCTTCTCCTCCTTCTCATTCTCCTTCTCCTCCTCCTCCTCCTCCTTCTCATTCTCCTTCTCCTCCTTCTCCTTCTCCTTCTCCTTTTCCTCCTTCTCCTCCTCCTTCTCCTTTGTCCTCCCCCTATTCTGTGTGGGACAGTGAGAGGAAAATTGGCTGCTGGACCTGGGATGCCAGTCCAGCAGCTTGCCCTGGCTCACTCTCACAGTGGAGAGCATTTCCCAACTTGAGAGGATTCCTGGGTGCTGTAGGGAATGAGCAACAGAAAAATAAGGTTTGCCTGACCCCTTGTGGTGCCTGGCTCTCAAAGCCTGCTCTTGGCTGTGCAGACTGGACAGGCGAAGACTGGAATTGGTTCGGTGTGGATGTGGGTGGCTGTAATGGATTGAATAGTGGGTCTCCAGAAAACATGTTCTCCTACTGCGACCCTATTGGGAAAAGGGTCTTTGCAGATGGATTAAATTATGGGCTTTAAGATGAAATCATCTTGGATGACCTGAGTGGACCCTATATTGAGTGATACAGGAACGCAGACCCAGAGAAGGCCGTTGGAAGATGGACGCAGAAACTGGAGTCACAGGGCTACAAGCCAGGGAATGCCAAGGATGACTGCAGTCATCAGAGGCTGGGAGAGAGTCTAGGAGGGATCTGCCCTCAGGACCTCCAAAAAGAACCAACAACCTTGCCAACGGCACCTTCATTTGGGACTTCCAGCTTCTAGAATGGTAGGAAAATAAATTTCTGTTGTTTGAAGCCACCAGGTTTGGGGTTATTTGCTAAGGCAGCCCTGGACAACGAATATGGTGTCTTTTATAGCTAAGGGGAGGAGGGAGAGATTGGGGCATAGAAGGGCTCAAAACCAGTGGTTTCCAAATGCTTGTCTAAGGAGGAATAAATCAGAATCACTGGGCACTTGTTAGAACAGAGTCCTGATTCTGGGTTAGAGTCCCTGCGCTGTGCAGGGGGCTAGGGAATCTGTACCTTTAATACTTTGTCCCTATCAGCTCTCCCGCACAACCAGTCCTGGGAGCCACTGCTCTGAACACCTCAGGAGTAGCCCTGGTGGTCATGGCAGTGCTATTCACGGAATGACTTCCTCTCCCCCTTCCCAGCACAGGAGAGGACGGTACTTCCTGCCCTGCAACCAGTGGTCAGGTAAAGCCAGGTCACTAGTTTGGGCTGAAGGAGCTGTGAGTGCAAGTGCGCTGTGTCCATCCTGAGCTGAACATTAACTGCCAGCGTGAGACCCTCGGAACTCTTTTCCTGCAATGTCTGGGATGGCGGTTCCATCCGTCCGGTTCCCTGAGTGGCTGAGCAGAGCTCCTTACTCCCCCTCCAAGGCCCATGTGGCTCTGGGGTTTGAAAGCCTCTGAAACGTCAGGTTGTTTGTTACTGCAGCACAACCTAGCCTATCCTCACTGACTGAAAAGTTTTTATCTCAACTTCAAGTCACCCTCTGTAAGGCATAACTTGGGTACAGAGACATGTTTTGCACTGTGGGGGCAATTTGTTAACCATGGCTTAGGCTCATCATTGCAAATACTTCTCATATTATGGTGGGGAGGGGGCGGGGCGGAGGGAGAACAACTGAACTGAACTCAGTATTAACTCCCAAACTCCAAAACTTGTTTTTCTTGCTGTCTTCTTAATTCACTAAAATTGGTGGTTTTCTAGCCAGCCTCAAACTTTAGTGTGCATATGAATCACCCTGCGGTCCTGTTAACATATACAGTATTGGAACTCAGTAGTCTAGGATGAGTGCCATTCTATATTTCTGACAAACTCTCGGGCGATGCCAGTTCTGCTGGCCTGAAGACCACACTTCGAGTAGCAAGGTTTTAAACAATGCTTTTCTATAACGTTATTTACTAAGCCAACGGTTAAATTAACTTCACAACCTCTCTAATTACAATAGTGTATATCTGTAAAGCCATCTGTAGTCTCACGTGCATCCAGTTTCAGCCTCATAATGGTCCTGCCTGTGAGGGAGGCCATGCAGGTATTTTCAGACCCACTTTGCAGACAAGACGAGAAAAATAAAAGCTGAGTGAGGTTAAGAGACATCCTCAGGGTCATATAGCTTAGAAATGCCAGAAGTCTGGCTAAGAGCACAAATCACATTGTACTTATGCTCTACCAGTGCCCAAGTAATGGCTCTCAAGACTTCATCAGTGTTTAAACATTTAGCAGGATTGTAAAATGAGAGAGAGAGAGAGAGAGAGAGAGAGAGAGAGAGAGAGAGAGAGAGAACACTTCAGATTTCAATTCTTTGGTGGCCTCATCCTGGCCTCTGAATTACAGTCTACACTGGCTTCAGAATGTCCTTTATCCTGGGGGAAACACTGACCTCTGGTGGGCTTCCAGAGCATTATTTTTTAGGACACAATCTGATTTCCATCCTTGCAACTCTGGGCTCCATAGCTCAAGTTCTTGGAGTGAACACAGGGCTAGGCCCTGTGTACGAGACCCAGATGTGGCATAAGCCATGGCCCTTACCTTCTAGGAGCTCTTGAGGCAGGCGCAGAGACAAGACTTCTCACATGACACAATCTGTTCACAAGGCAAAGTTTGTGACTGCTTTGGTCTGCAGCTTCCTCATCTATAAAAAGAAGATAAAATAGACCTGCCAAGCTAAGTTGCTGGATGAAGATGAGAGATTTGCCCTAAAAATCAACTAACCAGTTTGGCTCAGTGGATATATCGAGCGTCGACTTGCAGGCTAAAAGGTCCCAGGTTTGATTCTGGTCAAGGGCATGTACCTTGGTTGCGGGCACATCCCCAATAGGAGGTGTGCAGGAGGCAGCTGATCGATATTTCTAACTCTCTATCTCCCTTCCTCTTTGTAAAAAAAAAATCAATAAAATATATTTTTTAAAAAATCAACAGGACTTGGAAATAGAGGTGTTACAGGGATGGAGAAGGTCACGATGGCAAGATGACACCTGATGTTGAGGCTCATTGGCAGGGAGAACAATCACGCCTCTGGGAGAGATAAGGGGAACAGTTAATTTGGGGGAAATGATGACCAGTTTCAATTTATCCGTGAGTCTGAAATGACACCAGGACACGATATGGCAGAACCCAGGGCACGTGAACGGAGAGGAGGGATGAAAATGCAGCTTTAGGAAGGAGAAGGCAGCGGCCAGGGGCACAAGTCTGGAGTGTAGCGGCCTGGGTTTAGGTCTCAACTCCACTACTTGCCAGCGGTGACCTCAGCAAGCTTTCAACCTGTCATGTCTCCAGCTGGACACCTAGAAAAGAAAATAATACCTGCCCCAAGAATGAAATAAGTTAGTGCGGGTACATGGGTTATGCTGTCTCCTGAGTGCTTCCTGTTCACTGGAATACAACCTCCAAGAGAGCAAGAGCTTTTGTTTATTTCTATGTCTCCTAGTGTAGAATGTGCACTCAATAAGTGGTCACTGGACAGAGGAAGGAAGAAAGGAAAAAAGAAAGGAAAGAAGGAAAGAACAAAGGAAGGAAGGAAGGAAGGAAGGAAGGAAGGAAGGAAGGAAGGAAGGAAGGAAGGGAGGGAGGGAGGAAAGAAGGAAGGAAGGAAGGAAGGAAGGAAGGAAGGAAGGAAGGAAGGAAGGAAGGAAGGGAGTTGCCACAGGATTGATGGACTGAGATGCTGTTTGAGAGACAGGCTAGAAGAGAAACTGGAAGTCTGAGCTCAGATGTTGCCCAGAATTGGGGACTGAGGGTCACTATATAACACTGTTCTTTTTAGAAGCGTGAACTGGAGGTTTTTCCATGGGAAGAACAAGGTTCTCAACTGGAGCAGAGGGAGCTCTAGAGGAGAGCTCTTTGGTTTCTGCAGTTGGTGGGAGTGGAGAAAATGCTCCCTGCATCCATCCAGGGAATCTGGTAAACAGCACACAATGCACGGGTCAACCCCACAATACAGAGTTACCTATCCCCCATGTCAACAGGCCCAGGACTGCGAAACTCTAGAGTCTAGAGTCTAGAGCAGTGGTTCTCAACCTTCCTAATGCCGTGACACTTTAATAGAATTCCTCATGTTGTGGTGACCCCCAACCATAAAATTATTTTCATTGCTACTTCATAGCTGTAATTTTGTTACTGTTATGAACTGTAATGTAAGTATCTGATATGTAGGATGTATTTTTGTTGTTACAAATTGAACATAATTAAAGCATAGGGATTAATCACAAAACAATATGTAATTATATATTGTGAAATATTTATTTCTAATTACAAATAAATGAAATTTTATCTTGAATGGTGGTGTAGCATGGGTAAGTCTTCATATGACAACAGTAAACTACATTGCTACATTTTGCTACACTGAGGAGCGGTGTGTTGGTTCCTAAGACCATGGGAAATAGGTGTTTTCCAATAGTCTTAGGCGACCCCTGTGAAAGGGTCATTGGACCCCCAAAGCGGTCTCGACCCACAGGTTGGGAACCGCTGGTCTAGAGGAAAGGGGAGAGTCCAAAAGATGACCCAGATCCAGCTGATGTGCTTCTCTCTAGCTCCATGAGCTTCTCAGTCAAAGCCTTGTTCTGCCTGAGTTTGGTTTCCTATCTGCAAAATGGGAACCATAGTAATACCAACTAAGGCTGTGATGAGGAGAACAGTCGTGTATTCCCAGCTCCTGGCACGTGATGGGCCCATGTTAAACCTCACCATTCCTATTAGTTACTACTCTCGTGCAAGGGGATGCATAACACATGCTTCTGGGGAATCATTAAGGCTGAATCCTGCTCCCACAGCTTGAAGAGGTCACATTCACACCCGCTTAGCTACCCCCATCCTACACACCAAAGCTATCACACATATTGGCCTGGCTCCTCCTTTCATGTTGCTGAGGGCACGGAAGGGGGTGCATGGCCAGGAATGGCTTCAGACTTACCACTAAAGTGACACTGGGCAGAGACACTACTTCTACACGGCTTAAAATCAGCTCATAACCTTGAACGAGGCCTAACAGAGGCAAAAGTTAGCCAGACAGACTGCCATCTTGATGATCTGTCCAGTGGAGCAGGTTCTGACAGGTAACCTGAGTATGAGAGAATTTGCCAAATACCACTAAAAGCTTACAAAAGACCTACCTTCCTGACAAAGAAAATAAAAGAGAAATCTTGGTAAACTCTCCTGAAGAGTTTACTTAGATATTGCTGTTAGTGAGTGTGCAGAGCTGGCCGGTGTGCACGTGACATATACTGAGTTTCCCATGTCTCTGAATGTACCCACAAACTCCTTAAAACACTCAGGGTCCTGGTCCTGCCTGGCCTTTCCCTGGCTTGCTCTGGCTGTGGCTTACAGGTGACTCTGGCCTGACCAATGGCATCTTTATTTCTTGAAGGCAGAGACTCAAGAATCAGTTCTGTCCTCTGTCTTGGAGGTCTCATGGAGGATGGATGGGGGCCAGTGGCAGGAAAGATGGAAAAGATAAAATGGGGAAGAAATAAAGAATAGGAAAAAATAGATTTCTGAGCAGAAACAGACCTCTTCAATGAATAATAATAGTTAAAATTTTCTGAGCATTTGCTGTATACCAGGCATTGTGCTATCTTTGTGTTCATTACTCAGTCACCAAGTCTCCTACTATCGGGATTCTTGTTCCGGCATTAAGAAAGGTTCACCAATCTGGAGAAAGACTGTGTGTAACTTAAGTAAGAGTCCAGTGACAAAACATAATTTTGAAAGGCATTGGGGGTCAGAGGAGCCTGGCTGAAGAAACCAAGTTCTCCTTGTCTCAGGACCCCTTGCTTTTTATTAACACAATTCGTCCTAAGGCAAGGTGGAGATATACACATCAAAGGGTAGGGTTTTGTCTACAGAGTCCATTGTCAGAACGGGGAATAGCCCAAGGCTGTTCAGGTGTTTGAGGCAATAACATGTAGATTAAGATTTGCTGAGCTGTCTGGCGCAAACAATCAATTTAATGCATCCTTTCAGGTTTGGGGAAATGCCTTTAGCCATTCCAGCAGGCAATAACATATGTGACTCAGCCCTTGTTGAGTCTCCAAGTTCCATGAACCTTTCGATGAAACTCTTGCAATTATGACATGCTGGAACTGGCTTCTGGCATTCTACGAATTCAGTTTAAGGCTGTTCATTTTACATAAGTCACATAAACTGCTCCAAGAGTTACACTACCTTAGACCAGCTCATTCCTAGTCCAATCAATGCCTCTGGCCCTGGGGTGAGGTGTGAAGTAACTTAAAAGGAAGATCTGCCTTATGGGACATCCCCCTACCCGGCACTTGGGGGTACATAGTAGGGGAAGAAGAGGCAAGTTTTCTTCCAATGGGATGGCTAATTAGTTGTCACATGACTGGGTAGGGCAATGCCACTGGTACACAGGAGGGGAAGCCAGAGGCATTAAACACCCTGTGTTATAAAGAATAACACCCTGGCTGAGAAACACCAGAACCTTCTGGCCTCAGCTCCCCCACCTCTATAGTATAGACCATATCATCTGCATTAGCATGAGGATGAGATGACATGTCATCACCCACGCACCAGCTCCCACAGGGCAGCAGATACTGTCAGAGCCCCAACATCCCCGCCACCGGCCACATCTGCATCTCTTCCTCTAAGAGCTCCTGCTGCCGGGAAAGCTTGCTGTACCCTCTCATGACAAGGCAAGTCGAGGTACCCCAGAGCCTCAGCCAACAACTACTGGTGTGAGCTGCCTCACTCCTTGGAGGCAGAACAATGAGGCTCATGCGCTGCAGTTTCTGCAGTAGGACTTCCAGGGTCCTTCCATGCTAACCAGAATCCTCTCCTCTGCCACTGCCCCCCCTCTTTCTCGTGCTTCTTGGGATCACCTCCCAGTGAAACCATTATCTCCTGATTGCTTCTTGGGAAACCCAACCTAAGACACACACTGACTAGTTCAACGTTGGTCTCCTTTCCTCTCTGCCCTTGTTAGTTGGTATGTGTGTGTTTTTAGCCTAGAGCTGCCCTTACAAAAGCGTGTGTGTCTTCCTGCGCAGGTCCTGCTCGTGTTAATAACTGTACTGTGAATTATGTTAGTTCTTCTCTCTGGCTCGTTAGCAACATTATTAAAAATTGGGTGGGGAGGGTAGCGCATTAAATCCCACAAACTGAAAATAATTCTTTCCCACAGCACGTGAGCACTGCCATTTCAGCTTTGGGGACTGAGGGACAGCTTCCCTCTCCCCCTCCCTTCCACACACACACACACACACACACACACCGCCAGCCAAGGAGAAGAGAGGGCCCTTGAGGGACAATAGCTAGAGACAGTGCAGGTCCCAGGTAGCCAGAGCGCTGTGCCTGGGGAGGAACCTGGCTGTCCTTGTCCATATAAACGGCAGAGCTGCCCTAGCCGTATGGCCCCTCCTGAGCTCAGTGGTGCTAGAGGGGCTGAGTGGCCCCGCCTTTGAGAAGGGAGCCAGAGCTGTGACTAAAGGGACACCAAACCACAGTGCCCTCCGAGGCCCACCATTCTCCCTGAGTTCCCAACGGGCTGCCCAAGCTGCCTTGAGGAAGGACTGGTTGGCAAGCTGGTCCTCTGCCCCTTGAACTTGTGCCTGATTTGCTTCCCCTCCCTCCCCAGGACCATGCTATTTCTTCCAAGTGTGTGTCCCTAATGGGAAAGTAAAGTCACACTCACAGGGTCTGGGAAATGTCCCAATTGGCCACCTTACCTGCATTTCTCTCATGCGGATGGCAAAATCACAGCCTCAAGGGACCTCTCACCCTTGTTGCCTGGTTGTGTAATGGGCACTGACAGCGGCTGCTGAGGGACAAGCCTGGTCGTCTCATGATGCTATACTTTGCTCTTTACCATCATGGCTTTGGTCTTGCCCTGCACTTGACCTCTCTGTGCCATGAGCAAGGCACTTAACTATCTGTCTCGGATTCCCCAACTGCAAAGGAGACGTCTAATAACAAGCACTTCACAGCAGAGTTTGAGGCCTGAATGAGAGGATTCACATAGGATCTGGCATGAGTTCCAGGTGGGTAGTATTCAAATAAATAGTAGCTTTCCTGCAGCTCCCCTCTCCTCTCAGGAGCTGCGCCCATGTTCACATTTTCTTCTCTCATTCACCCCAAATTCCCAAGCCCTGAAGGACATCGATACACTGATTGGCCAGATTATTATGATCTCTGAACGCATAACAATCTGGCCACTCAGTGTACTTATATATAAGGAAAAGCTTGCAAATCTTGATATGTCAAGGGACCTCTGGCTAGTAAGTCCTCTGCTTCTTTCTAACTACCCACAATACAGTTCTTATACATGGAAAAGCCTTAAAATCCCAAATCTGTAGTCAGTCCACACTGAGTGGCCAGATTATTATGCATTCAGAGATCATAACAATCTGGCCACTCAGTGTACTTATGTATAAGGAAAAACTTGCAAATCTTGATATGTCAAGGGACCAGGAGATAGTGGCCCCTTACTAGCCTCTGCTAGTAAGTCCTCTGCTTCTTTCTAACTACCCACAATGCAGTTCTTACACATGGGAAAACCTTATTTTAAAATCCCAAATCTGTGGTCAGTCTACACTGAGAGGCCAGGTTATTATGCGTTCAGAGATCATAATAACCTGGCCACTCCGTGTATATAGAAGAGCCTAAGCAACCAAAGGACCAAACAACCGAATGACTGATTCATTGGTCGCTATGACAGTCACTGACCACCAGGGAGCGGACGCTCAACACAACCAACCTCCTGCCAGGCCAAAGGACCCCACCAATGCATGAATTCGTGCACCAGGCTTCTAGTGTAATTATAAGATATTCCTCCATAAACATGTTCAAACTTATCCTGGTTGGCTCTGTTATTACGTGTTTAGTTTATTTCTGGATGCTCTCATGGTGACATGGATTTCAGACCCCAATTCATTTTCCAGATGATTTGGTGACACAGCCATGTAGCAGCACCTTGAGCAAGAAGGGATGTACCCTTCCATGCATCGGTAAGCCTTCACATATACTCCATTCTGCTGGGTGTCTACTGAGGCAAGGAATTTAAAGTCTGGAGGGGACTCTGCCTCCTCATTCTCCTCTCCTCCCTTTCCTCTTCCTGCTACTTTCTTATACAATAACCCAGTCTCTTGTATCTGAAATATAATGTGTGGTTGTACATAAACACCAAGAACTTGAAACCTAAGGAGACTCTATTTCTCTAATATTATAGGGTCCCTAATATTAAGACCCAGAGAGGTTAAGGGACAAGTAGCTGAGCCAAACTACTTCTTAATCTCCTGACTCTCAATATAGTGCTCATCTCACAGAATTCCACTTGGTTAAATTGATCCATCAAATTTATAGTCTTGACTTAAGGACCACATAATTGAGTGAAGCAAACCCATCCCATGCCCCAGCCTATAGAAAGCCAAGCTCTGTTGGATCTGTTCTGTCAGGGTAAAACCCATCTCTTGCCCCTCTGCCTTTTACTCTCTTTTCTTACAATTGTGCAAAGTTGGTTCCTGCTGTGGGGCCTTGACATTGGCTGTCCCCTCATAATAAACACTCTTCCCAGATCTTTGCATAGCTTTCAGATAGTTCTGGTCTCTGCCCAAGTTTCCTCATCTGAGAACCCTAAAATGCCCATGAGGCTGCCCAATGCTACCCCTTCCTCAAAGATGGCTTCAGTATCTATGCTTTATTATATATTATTACATTTATTATAATTATTTTAATCAGTGTCTAGTAACAGCATTAAGTTCTAGGCATGGTTTTAAATATACTATGTCTATAAATTAATTATCATAATAGGACTCTATGAGGTAAATACTATAATAGCATCCATTTTCAGATGTAGAAATGGAGGCACAAAATTAATTTGCGCAAGTATATGTAGCTGATGAGTGGAAGAAAAGGAATTTTAACTAGGCTATCTAGCTGTAGAAACCTATACTCTAAGTTTTTAAAATTATTAATTTTCCTCTTGGTATAACTTTAGTTATATCTCTCTCTAATGTTCCCCAAGTGGCCATTCAGCCTTGTTTGAGCTCTGCTAGTGGTGGGAGCCCCTCCCACTCCCAGGAGCCTCCTCCATTATTGGACTGCTCAGGAAGTTCTTTCTCAATGAACTGGACTCTGCCTTCCTGCCACTTCTTGGTCTTGGTTCTTACATTGAGCACACTTTCCCATACAGCATCCCTTCACAGTTTTTCAGATCGGTTTCTAGAAACACCAAGCCAGAAACCCTCTTTCTGAATGCCTTCTTCAATATCTTCAATTGTACTTAAATGTATCAGAAACTCTGAAATGCCAGTTGGAAAAGAAATATTTTAATTCTAATCATCTCCAGAAGCCCCTCGCTTTATGAAAGATCCTGAACAATCTTAGGCTATGCTTTCTTTGCCTCAGTTGCCCCCAACTTCATCAGAGGTTCTAGAAGCAAGTGTACAAACAGCAATTCTGCATGGGACAGGGTAAGAGAGAAAGTGAGAGAGAGAAGAATGCGGTGTTTATGTATGTGCAGAAAGATGCCTTCAGAGCCTTGGCAGGGCAGGCAGTGTTCTGGGAAACAGAGCCATTTGGAGAGACCACTGACCATCAGCGGAGAAGTGTTTGTGCTGTATCAGTGGACAAAGCTTCTGGAGTCAGAAGCAGAAGTCATAGGGAGGGCTACTATTGTCCAGGTTGCCCATCTAAGCATCACCATTAGAGGTACACATTCTGTTTGAGTGTGCGTGTCTCCCCCAACCAGGAGGTAAGCCCCATATAACCAGAATTTCTTCTCTATCATGATCACCGCTGCATCCTCAGTGCCCAGAACAGTGCCTGGCACTCAGTAGGCACTCACATATCTATTGAATGAATACATGAATTCATGCAGCTCAGCTCTGTTAATTATTGTGTCCCCTCCTCTTCACTTGTGTCAAGTCATCATTGGTTCTTTCTCTTTCCTTGGACGCAAGAGGAGAACCCACTTCAACCCACCCCTTCCCACTGGATTCTTATCTCAGCGGCACCATCAGGGGGTTGGTCTAGCCAGGATTCTGAGGTCACAGAACCCTATCTTTTGCTAAATTCCCAGGAGGAATTTCATGAAACACTCCAGGACTGGAGGGAGACCCAGACTCAGCTCTAATCTTCACTGATTGGAGGATGTGGCCCAGTGGTTTGTCCCTTATGGAGAGTCATGGACCTCTCTGACAATTTGATTGATTAAATCTGAATGCTCTCCCCAGAAAAATTCTCACAAGTGTGCACATTATGGCTTACTATAAAGCCCACGCATGGTCACCAGGTTAACAATCCATAGTGTAGAGGGTAAACTCTCTGATTAGAGTTGATCCAGGAAGAAATCAACCTTGAAGGCTAAGGAAAAGGTCAGTGTTACTTAGTAGTCACTTTATTTTCTGATCCTCTCATTTCATTCAAAAGACAATGTCTTTAGAGGGAGGGAAAGGGGAAGGGGGAGAGAGGAGAGAGAAAGAGAGAGAGAGAGAGAGAGAGAGAGAGAGAGAGAGAGGTAACTGCATACAATTCTCAAAGGGTGCTTTATTTTCTTTACATTTGCCTTGCTATCTGGAGAGTGTAACAGTATTTCCATTTCCTTGGAGACCTGGAAGTTTATAATAAATCTAAGAAAAATATTCATCTGCAAATCTCAAGAAATGCCCTTTATCTCCCAGGATGGTTGTCCCTCCCACCCATCTGGCAGCCACATACACAGGAATAGACTACTGAGTCCATTCCAGAATCAGAGCCAGCCAGAATGTGAGAGTCCACCCAGCACTGCAATGCCAACTTTTTAAAATATATATTTTTTTATTGATTTCAGAGAGAAAGGGAGAGGAAGAAAGAGAGAGAAACATCAGTGATGAGAAAGGACCATTGATTGGCTGCCTCTTCCACACGCCCCACTAGGGATCGAGCCTACAACCTGAGCATATGCCCTTGACCAAAATTGAACCCAGGGCCCTTCAGTCCCCAGGCTGAAGCTCTATCCACTAAGCAAAACTGGCCAGGGCTGCAATGTCAACTTTTAAGTATCATAGGAGTCAGCTCTGCACATTTTGACATTTTTCTACAAATTCTTTGGGGATCACTAATGCTTTAAAAAATATTATAAACCTATGTAGCCCCTCACTAAAAAATGCATCATATGCACAGAAACAAACATTTGCAACCAATTTTAAGGGGTTTACAACTTCCCTAAAGTTTACCCCTGAACCATCTATAGTAGCACCATCCAAGATGGCAGCCACAAGCCACTCGTGGCTACTGAGCCCTTGAAATGTGGCTAGCTGGAATTGAGATATGCTGTCAGTGTAACATATAGGATGGAGATGAAAGACTTACTGTGAGCAAAAGGATGTACATTATCTCAATAATTTTTATATGATTATAAGTTGAAATGATAATCTTTGGGTATCCTGAGTTAAATAAAATATGCTATTCAAGTTAATTTCACCTATTTCACAAGCCTGAGGAGACCCTGCATTCCCAAATTATAGGTATTTGCTTTAGCTTCTGTCCTACCATATTCCCCACTGCCCTATTCCTCACAGCTTCACAGTGGCTGTGCTGGGAGAGTGTCCCATGACACACCCCTCCCCCTTCCCTTCCCCAGCCAGCGCTGCAGGGCTGAAAGGAAGCTGGGGCCACAGAGGGGCCTTCCTAAGAAAGGCCTCTGAAAAGGCACCAGGAAGATATTGCTGCCCCTTGGCAGAGACAGAACACCGAGCCTCCAGGTGTGGCCAGGGACCTTTCAGCGTGAGAAATGTCCCAAGGTGAGTTTCTGCTCTTCCTGCCCATCCACCAGCCTCAGAGAGAAATCCTCAGGCCCAGGTTCTGGGGTCTGCAGCTCCTAGAACCCAGCTGGACATAGAAAGAGCCCCCATGTCCCCAAGGATTCTCGAGAAGACCTTCGGTGATTTAAACCACAGCCCCTGGATGTATTCAGCTAAGAGGACCCGAAATGCCGCCTAGTCCAATCCCTCCTGTTACCATGGACAAACTGAGGTCAGATGGACCAAGTGACTTGCCTAGCCACTCAGCTGCTTAGTAATGTGACCAGGTCTAGCACAGAGCCTGGCTCAGTAATTACAAAAATGAGTAAGAATTGAACCAGAGAGGAATGCAGATTTCTAGCTGCACAGGCCAGTGCTCCTCTTGCTTCCCACCCTGACATCCTTTATCCTGTTGGTGACCCAGGGGAAAGATGCGGGAGAAAAAGGTAAGACATGGAACAGGATTTGAAAGGAGAGATTTGACTTGGCAGTGACAATTGGTTCTAGTCATCCCTCCCTCCTCAGTGGGGATTGTAGGGTCTCTGCAAATCCAAGGCACTCTCACTTCTGGAGACCCCCGCCCCCTGCTTATGAAGCATAGTCAAGGCCTCCCATAGCTTACCTTCAAGAGAATTTATACGTACCTACTTAGGAGTTGACTTGCAATTACAACTTGCTATTGACATAATGTTATGAGTTAGAAGCATTTAGTTAAGACATTATTAACTTTAATATTTGGGTTTTTGTTGTTGTTGTTGTTAAGCCTCAAGCATTTTCATAGAACTTTTCACCAAAATTCTCAACCCAAAGGCAGGGCAGATATTCCACTGGTGCACGCCATTGTAGCTATCCCTCTAATTGGCCAAAGCCCATACCCTCCAGTGGTTAAGAATTTGAGCATTACCCTGGCCCAAAGGATAAAATGGCCCTGTGTCCCATGGACCATCTTAAATAAACAACAGCCTTAATGAACAACCTCTGCTTGTTCTTTTGCAAAAGGAAAGCACAAATCAGAGGTCCAGTTGGGCCCCATCTTCACTATGGATAACTCACATGCCAATAGCATGATCCCACCGCCACTGGCCATACAAACACTGACATTGTTCACTAAAAACAGTGAGTAACGGACACACACAGAGCACTTCAGAGTTTGCAATGTTGCATATATATATTTTTGCTGCAAGAGGATGGAGAACATGAGATATAACTGCAGCCACCTGCTTTGCTCACCACTAGGAAACCTGATTCCTGATGCCAACATCTGGGCCCCTCATCAGCTGCCTGGAGGATCGCATAACCCCTCCCCCACACAGGTGCACACATCCAGTTCATCTGAGTCATGGGCCTATGGACCCCATCCCCATCAGAACATCTCACTGCTGGTGGGTCTGGCTGGTACCGTAAAGTCGGCCAGGGGTAAAGGATGGAGCATGGGCTTTGCCGTCATTCCCTCCTCAGCTGGAACCTTGGCTCCGTTGCTTAGTAACTGTGAGACTTGGGAAAGGGGACTAGATAGCACTTCTGTTTCCCCTCCTACCTCACAGGGTTGTTGTGAGGATTAGGGGGATGCTGCTTATGATAGTCGATCAAATCACCTGTTTCCCGGTTCCATGGCACATGCTCCTTTGAGCACTCCCAGTCCAGCCCAGAAGTAAGTCACACAGCCAGAGGGTTGAGATCCGGGAGTAAGGGAATCTGGATTTGAACCCATGCTCTGCCACTTACTAACCGTTTGATTTTGGGTCAGTTAATTCATTGCTCTGAGCTTTCTCATCTATACAAAAAGGAAATAAAAATACAACATAATTCTAAGTGTTGTTTGGGAGATTAAATGAATTAGATGAAAGTATCTGAAACAGTGCTGGTCACAGAGGAAACCCTCCTTAGTTACTGACTATTCTTATAGTGGGTGTTCAATAAGTGCTAATTGAATTCAAGTGTATCCACAAGATATCCTGGGGAAGAGATGGGACCTCCTCTCCACTAAGATTCCCCGAAAGATTCCCCGAGGATTTTCATTTGCAAAACCCACACTTCCCTAGTAGAAAACCCACAGGAGGGCAGAGACCAGAACCTGCCGGGATTCTGATTTTCTTCTTTGTTCTCCATTATCTCTGAAAAAAAACTTGCAAGGTGGCATGGCAGGTGAGGAAATGGCATGAAAACTAGAAGCATCTTCTTTATCTTTCATAATTCTTTCCTCCTAAGCTCTCATCTCCATTGTTCTAAAAACGAAGCCCATACAACATGACAGACAGAGAAGCTGGGAGGGGCTATGGAGAGGTGTGACCCATTAGGGAGTCACTGCCTTAGAGGGACATTCAGTGCCACCCCAAGTTGTCGTGGTCTAGAACTTTACTGATCCAAGTGTGGCCTGTAGCCCAGTGGTATGGGCATCATCTGAGAGCTTATTAGCAATCCCAGGCCCCAACCCAGGTCTACTGAACCAGGATCTGCATTTTAACAAGATGCCTGGGTGATCCATTTACATTTTCAAGTTGAGAAGCTGGGTTCTAAGAGATACAGTGTGTGTGTGGTGGGGGAGGGGGTTGCGGGGGAGGTTGAGGTCTGAAGAACTGGGATTGCGTCCTGACTCACTAGCTGTATCACCTGGGAACTTAGCATCTTTATCTAAACAACTAAGAACAACTATAATGCCTCCCTCCAACCTGTCACGAGGACTGGGGGAGCATGCATGTGCAAGTGTTTTATAACGTAGCAGGTACTAGATAAATGTACACTTTTATTTCTTTCCACTGTGTGCATTTTTTAAAAATAGCTCCCGCGATCTGTGGGCCAAGAAAACACCCGCCCATTCCGCTTTGGGTGTGAGGGTAGAGCACACTCACGTGGAAATGATGGCGCTGCACTGTAGCTGCTCCTATCCCGCCAGGATTCTTGCACCGTTTCCCCGAGGCTCCCACGTTCCCACGTGGACTTACCAGCCCAGGCAACCTCCCTTGTGAGGGGAGGCCACGCTGTCCACACAACTCTTGGGAGAGCTGACAGATTGACACTTATGAAGCCATAAAGAGGGTCTCCCTGGAGTATTGCAAAGAATATGGGCTTCGGGGACTCAAAGATATGGCTTTAAATCCTGGTTCTGCCACTTCATAGCTTTGACCTTGAACAAGTCAGCTTAGCTTTCTGAGCCTCAATTTCTTCATCACACGAAGCTAAAAGCACAGACTCTCCCGGATTATTGTGAGATAAAATGTGAAGCATCTAACACAGAACCTGGCACATAGGTGGTCAATAAATGATGCTGTAGCAATAGTTACTATTATAACCAATAAGATTAATTTGGTGCCCACTACCTGTTTTTCCAATGACCACAAGGAGCTTGTTTTAAGCAAATCTTCTGGGCCTGGAATAGCTTAGAGAAAATATTCATTCGTTGGCTCATTGTGTGAGCATATATTAAGCTGCAGCTGTATGTAGGAAAGCTCTATGTAGCAAAAAGAGCACATATTATGGTCAGAAAAAGCCAGGTTTGAATCTCCAAGACACCTCCCCACTCAAGGATTCTAGAATGTGTCAGGCTTTCAGAAGAGGATCAATTCTGAGTGTCACCAAATCAGGGGAAAATATATGACTGAGAGCAAAATGGGATGATAGAAGAGGGCACAGCAGACAGCCCACTGCACAGGGAGTCAGGGACAATCCCACCCCCAGACAGAACCCACAGAGCAGTCCCCAAATCAAACCAGAGTAGTGTTTGATTTCCTATTCTTTGAATAGCTCAGGATAAACTGGAAGTCAGGATAATGGTTTAGAGCAGCAATCCTCAAACGTAGGTGTGTATCAATGTCACTAAGGAAGCTTGTTAAATACATAGGTTACAGGCTATAGCCCCAGAGAATCTAATTCAGTAGATCTTGGAATCACATATATAACACATGTTTCTGATGCAAGCGAAATAAAACCTGCCTTAGGGACAGAAACTCACTTCTTTTGACTCAAAATTCTGCTCTTTTTTCTATCATATTAATATCCTTTGGAAGGAAGAGGAGACAGATGAATAGATGGGTGGATGGATAAACAGATGGACAAAGAAAATGAATAAGTTTCCCCCACATGGGCTACAGGCTGAAAATGAATAATAGATACTGGGGTCCTGATCTTTTTTGTCTCTTCTGTCTCCTGATCACGGTTCCTGGGAAGGATCCTGAGCTCTGGACATGGGCCAGGTGACTCGGGGACACTGACCAAAGCCAGCCTAGTGTGGCTGGGAGGGTCTGATCTGGGAGTTAGAATATACATGTTCAAGTCTACTGGTCCTCCTTCATAGTATGACCACATGGAATTAACACCTTTACTGAACCCTAATTTTTCTTGTTTGTAAAAAGAGAATAAAAATGCCCAGCCCACAAGTTTGCTAACTACTAACGGATAATATAAGCTAGATGATTCCTCCAGATAAGGACAGAACTGGCAGTCTGGCTTCCCTTTCCCTACCTGATCTGAAACACTCATGGGGGATCGATTTACCCCTCACATTTACCAGGATGTGCGCACCGCTTTTAGGTACGTAGTGCCATCAGAGTCTCCACAGTGTGTTGCCTCTTGTGAGGTGGTGGAGTTTCTGATTGCTAACTGACAGGTGACTGAGGCAGTCAGAATGCACAGAAAACACAGCCTCTTCTTCAAGGTCACCCTGACAGCAGTTGGGGAGCCACAGATCTCAAAGTTCTCTTTCACCTGCTCTCCACCGCCTCCTCCCAAGCAGGAGCTCTCACGTCCAACCCTAAAGTTGCCTTGGAGAGCTCGGGTCACAGTTAAAATTAAATGGATCCCTCACATTTGCAACGAGATTATAACTGGACGCATTTGAATTTTGAATTTTGAATTCCTGCACAACTGTGTCTTGCTGCTTGAGATTGGTAGGCTGAAGGCATTCCCAGGAACTCCCTTGAAATCTTTTCTTTTTTGTTTTTTTTTTTGGTTTATTGTTGTTGTTGTTGATCCTCACCAGAGGATATTTTTTCCCATTGATTTTAGGGAGAGTGGAAGAGAGAGGAAAAGACAGAGAAAAACATCTATGTGAGAGAAACATCTGGATGCCTCCTGCATGAGCCCTAACAATGGCCCAGGCTGGGGAGAAGCTTGAAACCAAGGTATGTGCCTTGACAGGAATTGAACCTGGAACCCTTTGGTCCACAGGCCAACACTCTACCCACTGAGCCAGACCGTCCAGGGCTGAAATCTTTTCAAGTCTGTTTCACGGTCCCTTCTCCTCTGGCCTTCAGAAGACATTTGCGTCCTGGTCCCTGATAGAGGAGGCGCTGCCAGGGGACAGTCTATTTATTCTAACTTGCTCTGTCGCCTCTAATGTTCTGTCACACAAGTGACTTGCTGTGCAGCGCCAGAAAGGAAACAATAAAATGCACGATTAAGAGTGGCTAATGCCTCCCAGGGAGTCGGGCTCTCTGGAGGTCACATGTCCCCATGAATTCATTGCCCGTGGATGGCTTCCCCGTGGCCTTCAAGGGGGCTCTGCAGTGGGAGCCTCGCTTGCCCTTTTCCCACTTTCCCATGCTGAGTGGGGAGGGAGAAACAGAGCAAAACCCACTCTCCCCCAAGGCCCCTCCAAGGTGACAATAGACTTGACTCACCCCCTCCGTGGGAGGTGTCTCCCTCACTCTTGAACTCAACCCTTGCTTCAAAGAGCTGTCCAGCTCTGGCTCTGATGACTCGAATGACCTAGGACAAATACACCCCTTGTGCTCTTATTTTTCTTCTGAGTTTTTAAGTAAGACCATGTCTTCCTGATTCCTTTGTTTTATGGAGAAACTGAAGGATTCGAGTCGTCCTTGGATTCTTTTAGCAAAACCAATTGGCTTGCCAAGAATGTCGCTTCCCTCCCACCACGCAGTCCCAGATACCAGGACAACATTACCCCCATATTGTCAACAGATGGGGTGGCAGGGACCCAGAAACGAGCTCCAAGAAGGGAACGAATGTGCAATGCATGCTGGACGTTTATGTGACTCACACAGTCAGATGGGATGGCCCCTTAGTGCGGCGAACTGCAAGGCAGTGCTCTTCCTCCCATGATCTAACTGTGGCCTTCACTCAGAGGGCCTGCCGGGCAAGAGAAAGTCAATGGAATCATCTGCCACAGGCGTGTGTGACACAGCCCTGCTGGGCCTGTCATAGGGAAACTAGACCTCACTCGAGAGGCTGAAGCCAAGTAGCTGCCCAGTTGTCCTTGACCCCACTTTTGGGGGAGCCCCTATACGGAATTCCACGCCAAGGGCACATAAGGACAACACGGGGATTGGTACATTGTGAAGGGGGAACGTTGGTTCTTACTTTCTTTGCTCTTTAAAGCCTGGGAGCCTGCCTGCCTTATCCCCTATTGATACACCTGCCCTGTCCCTCAGGCCCCCAGGATGCCAGGTGCCACAGGGTCGATCTTATCAAGTTACCTGCCTTCCTGAAGGTCAACAAGAAAGCCAGGGGAGCAGCATTCACTGGGGCTCAGGAGCTGAGATCAGTGCCTGGCATGCAAGCCTCATTGAGTGTCCATCCCGGCAGCTTCGGGGGGCATGAACACCCACTCATCAGGAGGAGGGGCCATTTGGCATCCTCCAAGTCATGTCCTGGCAGCACAGGTAGCCACGCCCTTCAGGCTCCTGAGACTCCAATCTGTGGGCTGATTCCCTAAAAGAATTCCCTCCGACACAGGCTCCTGTGGTCTGAGCCCAGGGCTGGAGTCTCTACCTCCTCCATGCAGCCAGGCCCAGCTGTGCAAGGTCCCAGGACAATTGCCTGCAAGATTCTGCCTCTCCTTGGAACCCTCCCTTCTACCTCATCCCCAGTCCTTGCTACTCCACTATATCCAGCAGAGGGAGAGGGGGAGGTGGCCAAAACTCAACCCTGCTCACCCTCCCAGCCTCCCAGCCAAGGAAGGAATTCGTGTGGCCCCTTGAGGGCTGGGCTGGAAAGAGGTCCATCCCTGGGAGGGCTGGTGCTGAGTGAGCCAAGGCCAGCCCACTTGGGGGGCAGAAGAGGCTTAGCTCTGGGGTAAAAGAGTTCCAGCACAGCAGCTGCTCAGCCCCTGGCTGCTCAGAAGGAGGGGCAGGGCTTCAGATCGGGACACAGTCCCCCTGGACATCACAGGTATCATTGGCTTCAAGAGAGACATCAATTAGGGGTTTTCTTCTCAGAATAAAGGGAACCTACACCTGATTCAAAAAGAAAAGTGTGGCCAGTGTGGCTCAGTGGTTGAGCATTGGCCCATGAACCAGGAGGTCACAGTTCGATTCCTGGTCAGGGTAATGATTCTCTCGCATCATTGATGTTTCTCTCTCTCTCTCTCTCTCTCTCTCTCTCTCTCTCTCTCCCCCCCTGAAATCAATAAAAATATATATATTTTTAAAAGGGTGACCACAGGGTTTCTGATTAGTCACCACACGCCTTGCTTCCGGACCCACACCCGGGGAAAGCACACTTGAGTTTGGGGCAGCTCTCCCGACCCCGCTTTCAGGCCCAGCCTTTGGCAGCGGGCACCCAGGAAGCTGAGGACAGACAGCCAGAGGCTGTCAGGAAAGCCAGGCGGCGTAGGTCTCCGTTAAACAAACCCAGAAGGCACTTTCCAGAACCGAGATCAGAAAGGCAATGCTACAGACTGTCACGTGTAAGACTAGGGGCAGAGCATTATTCTTCCCTTTCTGTCTGTAATTTGGGGCATCTCAGTCAGCCCAGGGCTGGAGCTGGCCGTCAGGTGGGGTGGAGGGTGGGGGGAGATGGAGCAGAAGGCAGAAAGGCCAGAGGAGGAAGCTGAAGGAGAACTAGCCAGGAGGAAACAGAAACTCGGGGGCCCCCCTCGGGCCTTGCCGCTCCAGAGCTGAACTTGTAGCTCGGACAAAGCTGACTTTAAGCCGACCTTCAGCGGCGCTTCTTAGCAATGTACACCGGGCAATCGCTGGTAAATCTTTATTAATTTTAATTGGCGGCACCCATTTATAAGAACCATTAAAAAGGATAAATTGAGCCCATCCGGCGTAATGTCTTTTGTTAATTAGTTTGTCAGCACTGTTTTAATATCCCCTAATGACTTCATATTTCAGACCTGACATTAAAGGAGACGCTGTGAGAAAGGAAATGGTCTTATCACAGTGTACGGTAACGTTTTTCTTTCCTGAACAAAAAGTGTCCTTCCAAACGCTGACCAAGGTTAGGTGTCATTTAATTCTCAAAGGTGGGTGCTCGGGGACTCCCGAGGCTCCCACTTCCATTTCCAGGCCCGCCTGCCCATCATCTCTCCACTCGCCTTTCTGCCAGCCACCTCACCCAGCCCCCA